>PVIH01003611.1:58892-74942 GCA_004025045.1 Sigmodon hispidus
ACAGGGATGGAAAAAAAAATTCAGAGGGAAAGCTGAACACAAAGAAAATATATGTGTAGCAATCTTATTTGCATTTCCACCCTTGATAAGCCATGCTTATGATTCTTATCCTCTGTATAGTTATTGTTAACTCTTCCGCATTTTAAATTCTTTTTACTGTTTTTTTTTGATAAATACAAAATAAAGAAGGAAAAAAAATTAAAAAAAATAGTTTAGGTATAAACTTTAAACTTATCAAGATAAGATAAACAATAGAATGATTTCTCCAAATTTCCCATTTACAAATGAACTGGACATTGTAAATTTAATTCTTACTTAATACTTTTTAAAATTTTTATATAACTTTACTGCATTAGAATTAAAATCTTTTCTTTGGATTTAAACAAAAAGAGAAAAATGTGGAATATTTGTTCACTGTATAACTGTATATTGCTGTGATTGATGTAATAAAATCTGAGTGGCCAGTAGCTAGGCAGGAGGTATAGGCTGGACTTCCAGGTAGAAAGAGAACTCTGTGAAGAAAGAGACTAAGTTACCAGCCAGATTCAGAGGAAGCATAGTGTTCAGGAAAGAGGTAACAGTAATAAGCCACATAGCAGGATATAGATGAATAGAAATGGGTTAATTTAAGGTATAATACCTTGCTAGGAACAAGCCTAAGCCATAAGTTGAGCTTTCATTTTTAAAAAGAAGTCCCAATGTCATCATTTGAAAGCTGGCTGATGGGAGAGGAAAACTCATTATTGAAGACTGTTGGATATGTCTGGGAGTAGAAGGAAGTTGTTAGAAGCTTCTGGCCCCTTACACTCCTGCAGGTCACTTTCCTTCCTGAGGGCATGTTTCCTTCTAATTTCAAAGCCACAAATTATGGGTCAATTATTTCTTGTTATATTACTCTTCCCTCTCCATTATGCTTCTCTCTTCCACATTTGAAGGTCCTTGTTAAGGCAGAGAGATAGCTCTGTGATCATGTGCATACTGTTCTTACAAAGGACTCAAGTTCAGTTGCCATCACATCACAAAAATATGTAGCTACAGCTTGAGGGATGAGAGGTTCTCTTATGGACTAATATGTGCTTTCTTCCTTGAAACAAAACCCTAAAATAAATCTTAAAGATAAAAACATCATATGTCGTGATATTGGTCACATATTGATAATCTAGGATAGCTTGCCCATCTCAGAATCCTTGACTTCATCACACATACCTGATAGTCTTTGGCAATGTTAGGAAAATTTAAAAGTTAGTGTAGATATTTGGTAGGAGGGCAATATTATTTCTTTCACAGGATCCCATGATTCTAGGAAGTATGCCTGTGAAGTGATTGGTACATGGTATCTTCTTAATAGAAAATTTAATAATTACAAGTGCTATATTTATTTCACCCTATCCGTTTGTCATAGGAAGCAGTTTTAATGCCCTTTCAGGCCTTATTAAACAGGTAATATGGTAGTCAATTTTGCTCATCCCCTTAATGTGCTTATTTTAAATATTTGGGTTAGAAAAATATTCTGTAACACTCTGCAAGGTTGGTGTCAAGTCTCCAAGTTTGAAGACAGTGAATTGAACTGGGTGTTAGCAACCAAGCTGCCCTTTTCTCATTGAGACAGTAATAGGCATGAAGCATAGGAAATTCTGCCAACTCTCCAGTGCTCCACTTTCCCAGATGGCACAGGCTGGTACTGTGTAAGGAATGGGGCAGAGACAGAGCCCCAAAGAAAACATTTTAGGCTTTTTATAGACTCAGGGAGTGAGGGGAGAGCTATTGATATAATGACACTTCCAATTTAATAGAAAAATCAGAATTTTGTGCTTTATGACATGCAAAAAATGTTTTAATGTGGAATGAGTGATCAAAATAGGTGAATTAGCATAGCTATCATTATCACAGTTTTATTAAAACACTTAAATCCATACATTCATCTATTTTAAAATATGCATTGGCTTTATAATCAAAATGATGTTCAGTAGAACACTAGAATTAATCTTCCATTTTTTCCCCTTAAGACAAGGTTTCTCTCTGTAGTACTGTTCTCCTGGAACTTGTTATGTAGACCTGACTAACCTGAAACCTCAAATTTAGAGATCTAACTGCCTCTGTTTCCTGAGTGATGGGATTACAGAAGTGTACCATCACTGCCAGACTTAATCATCCTTGTGGTGAGACTGTTGTGTAAACACTTCTATAAATAAAGAACTGTTTTGGCTTACATAGATCACTGTAGAAGTGAGTAGAGGAATTAGAGGACAGATAGGTAGAAGGAGGGCAGAGTTAGTCTCCAGCCAGTTGCCAAAGGAGCAAGCAGTATATTAGAATATAGGCATAGGTTATGGGCCAAGGCCACGTGGCTAGGTAGAGTATCAGAAATGGGTTGAATTAAGATTAAAAAAAAACCTAACAAAATGCCTAAGACATAAGCCAAATATTATAAAATTAATATAAACATCTAAGTCATTTTTTAAAAGATGAAAGTTGCCCCAGGCAAGTCAGATCTCTGGCCCAAACAGGGCCAAAAGTCATTTACAACAGATGGCAACCCAGGTGAACCATGGGCCAGGCCACGTTGCAGGTAGATTACTAGAAATGGATTAAATTAAGAAGAAAGATATAGCTAGTAATGTGCCTGAGACTTATGACAAACAATATAAAACTAATACATTTCTGAGTCATTTTTCATAAAATAAAAGCTGCCTCAGACAAGTCAAACCCCTAGCCCATACAAAATCAAAAATCATTTACAACACATCTCCTTTAATAGATACTTTCTAGGCTTTTACCATTCTCTTTTCTTACCTGTTTGGACACAGTTCTTATTTCCAGTCTTTGACAAAAATGATACCTGTAAGAGTTTAACATGGTCAATTACAGCAGCATGCAACCAAGTAATATTAGTTTCTTCATATCTTTAATATTTTATTCGGCATTATATTCATTAGATTCATCCAGTTTGTAGAAATTCAAAAAAAATTGTGTTTTAAAGGCAGAGTACCATTTTATTTTATACTGTGGTGTCCAATTTTGGTTTTCAATTTGACTGTACCTTACATCAACAAACACAAGCAGCTGGGAATTCCTGTGAGGTATCTTCTTGATCAGATTATACAAAGGTGGCACCTTCTCGTGGCAACCCAAGTAAAAGGACACAGAATAAGTGTTTTCCTGCTCATATTAATTACCACTTATCTATTTTGTCCCTTGCTGGTATTACAACAAGCTTCTTAAGGATTCCAATGTGTACTTAAGACCAGTAACTTCCTAGGACTACTTCAGTGCCTGGTTGGGAACACTTACACATTCAGAATTTAAAGTAAAAAACTGCCAGATTCTAGGCCTGTCCAGTCCAAAACAGTCATTGTTGAATTATATAAACCACATCCTCTAAGCAAATCAAATAAATCCTTTAATATACATGTTCACCCTGTCATTCATGAGAACCTTACTACATATACCAGCCCACAGTTCTTTACTGGATTTTTCTCCAGAGAACTGCTGACTATATCTGGTTTGGGGAGGGTTTTATATATATATATTTTTAGCTTTAAGAACTATTAGGCATAATCCTGTAATTGCCTATAATTAAATTTGAAAGATTATTTGGAATTTTGGCTTGGAAACAGACATGCTTTCTTGTGTCCATTTAAAAAAAGCAATATATAAATAGATGTCACAATAATTGCTGTAACACCTTGAAGTCAGAAAATAGGTATTTTCTTGTTAGAAGAAAACATTGCTCATTTGTTGCTAGCAATGACATTTGAAGTAGTTGGAAGTAATGTATAAGAAAGTGTGTTTGCTAGGAAAGATTTAGAATAACCTTCAAGTGATTTGCACATAATTATAAGATAATAAGGAGATGGACTTGAAATAGAATGCAAGTTCAAAAACCAGCTGGGAAAACTTCAGACTCTACTACCCATGTTTGTAGAGAGACTATCTCTGTTTCACAAGCCAGCTCTCAAATCATGACACAGAGACATTATTAAATATAAAATCTTAGCTCATATTTTGGGCTTCTTTCTAACCAGATTTTAAAACTTAAATTAACTCATATCTTTTAATCTGCATTTATGTTGTTTGGTTACCTTTACTCTGAACTGCTCATCTTGTTTTGTTTCTGCCTGGATGGTGATTCCTTCCTTTTCCTTCCCACCATCCTCTGTGTCTGAAAATCCTGCCTAGCTATTGGCTATTGCGGTACTAACCCACCAAGAAATATATGTTAACTAAGGATTTTTATATAAAAGGTACTTACATAACAGGGATTGTTCCAGGGGAGAAGGAGAAAAAGTAGGAGAAGGACGGAGAAGCGGAGAGCAGGAACTTGGAGAGCACCAACGATCTGCACCACAGCGAACAGGAGCAGTCCCAACTGTGGAGAACTGGAGCAATCCTAACCGTGCACAGCAGGAGCGATCCGTGGAACCATCTGTCCAGCAGAGCAAGATCAGTCCCAGCCGGCCAGTCCTTCCTTCCACGTCACTCGTCCAGCCACGCGACGCTTCTGTCTTCCAGCGTGCTCGTTCGTCGTTTCCTCCCTGACTCTGCTCAGCTCAGCACTCTCGCGGCTTTTTTGCATAGTTTCAGATTTCCCGCTACAATTGGCCATTCAGCTATTTAGTAAATCAATAAAAGTGATATATTCACAGTGTACAGAAAGATTATTCCACAACATTTTCCCTTTTTCTGTAAACAAAAATGAAAAATTTTAAACTATAATATAGTAAAGTTACATACAATAAAAATTATTAAGTATGAATTGTATTCATAATGTCCAGTGCATTTGTATTTGAAAAATTTAGAAGCATTACTCTATTATCTATCTTCTCTTCATGTATTTACTGTTTTATACCTAAACTATATTTTATTTTAACTTGTATGACTACCTTACAAATATCTTTTTAGACCTTAAAATATTTTTAGATGAAAAATTTGTTTTTATTTCTCCCAATCTTATAAACTTTACATATTTATTCAAGTATTTTTAAAAATTTTCTCTCTCTCTCTCTTTTCTGCCTCCTGTCTCCCATCTTCTCTTTCTCTCTCTCTTTCCTTCCTCACCTCCCCCACTCATTTCCAGGATATCCAGACCCCAAAAAACTCAACATGACCTCCTGGAAAAAATTATTTTTCTAACAAGGAAAATTGTAAAACTATAATTATCTAGTCTTTAATTCCTATCAGAGACCCAAGAAACATAAAATATTTCCAGAGTAAAGAGGAAGTGGTGAGAAAGCAGTTTCTAAAACAAAAAATAATAGAGATATTTGTCTACATGAACAGCCACTCCATGGTTCCTCTGTAATGTTAGGGCATAAATATTTTAGTCTACAAGCCTAGAATATTTGACAGAATATTTTATAAAGCAGGAACTTTGAATGACTGTTGCACTTTGTTTTAGCAAAGTTCAGCAGTATCTGTCCTGTGTACCCTGCATTGATCTTTGGCCACAATTCTAGAATATCTGATAGACTTTTATATAAAACAAGTTATTTGAAGGACTGTCTCATGTTATTGTGGCAAAGTTCAACAGTCTTTTTCTTTGTGTCCTGTTGTTCAGTTTGTATAGTACACTGACAGTAGTTATGAGAAGAGCAATGTCTTGCTCAAGTGATTAGATTTGACACATTGAAAAGAAACTTCATAGAGTTTCTTTGATGCCCATCATCTTCTCTGAAATAAACTGGTGTTCCAGGAGCAGATGTGTTTCTTTGTCATGAAAAGCCCTATGTTACAAAACATTTTAAATGCCATATTCTGTGAGTCTTTGAAGTGTTTGAGGACCATCTGTCTATCTAAAGTATATGTCTGTTTGACCCTAAAGATATATCTAACATAACCACAAGTTTGATTATTATACATGACTACTAACCTATTTTTTATTGTTTTAAATAGTTTATAATGATAACTTTCAAGGACTAAAAATTTACATTACATTGTTAAATAAGTTGCCTAGGTACAATACTTTGAACAAGAGTAGAGACTTTTATACAGTATATTCTAACAAAAATATCCTTAAATTTGTATAAAACTACAAAAATCCATACCAAAGTAAAATATTTGAAATTAATAGTAGTTAAAAAATACTCAAGAAAATGATCCTTTTATCTCATTTGTGTGCTATATCCTCCAAGTTGTCTTGAGGAAGAGATCCCTGAATCTAATCTCCTTTATTTAGCATTTTTCTGATCAGTACTACTAGTAGTTTGTAAGCAATAATGATTGGTAAACATCCATAATGTACCAAATGACTTATAACTATTCACCCCACCTCTTGGGAATGTGGTCATTGTTGTTCTCTAGACTGCTTCTTGTTGTCTGCTTTGTCATGTGTAAGGAACCCTGAAAAAAAATTAAGATAATAGTCAAGTACTGTGGGGGTTAGCTTTTGTTCTATTTTTTACTAATGGGATAATTTAAGGCTTATTTAAAGTTTTGACTGAAGTAGTCTGTGAGGTTTTACCATCTCATCCAACAAGCAGTCTTGAAGGTGTTCTGAATGAAGAACTCTGAGGAAACTGTAATAGAGGCATTTTGATAACCTGGGCCATTTGTTTTATTGGTGTCTGGCTTACTTGCTCTGGAAACAAAAGCAAACTTTCAAAGGTAACATACATATCTTTATTAATACACATATGAACTGTATTGTGTCTAAGCCAGCCAAAGATAATTTTATGTTTGAGTAGATAAAATATATGTCACTTGTCTTGTAGTTTTTCTAGGTTTATTTCTTTATGTCTGCACCCTGAATTTTCAAATGGTCTTTTTTCCCCATCAGATCAGATTTCTAGCTTCATTGAATGATCAAGAGCCTTTTACTGTCTGTGCAAACAAAAGCATAAGCTGTTTCCCAATGTAACATATATTTTTACTTCCTTTTTGGAATAGGACATTTTAAAAATATAGGTTGTTTTAATTTAGTAGTTTTTTGTAATCCAGTATCTCTCAGCAACTTTTGCTTGCTCATCACTAATCAAGATACATAAAGTCAATAAAACACCATACAGTATTCAGATACTTTGTGCACTTTCTACTGTTACATGGTGGCTTATACTTTTTATATTATTTTTTCTTTATAGACTTTATTTTATTATTATAAACTACTTTTTTATGATTGCCTATGTCCATGTTGTTTTTAGTTTTGATAGTTATACATATAGTTATACATACACACTATAAACTGTTTAAAGTTTTTTTTAATCTAAACCTGCTTTGTTATATATCTGTAACCTTTTCTGTCAGCATAAGCAAAATGTAATCTGCTACAAAGCTTAGCTCATAGCACAGTGGCTAGCAGCTCATGCCCACAGGCTACAGCTGAGAAATGTATCTTTGTACCACAGCCTACACAAGAGAGTATGGAGCTAGAAAGCTATGTTTGGCTCCATTTTTTGTGTGTTTGGAACCTTTTTACAGCTTTTAAAGATCATATGTGGAAATATATGTTCCTTTGTTAGATACCATTTGCAGGTATATTTTTCTGTTCCTCCAGCCAGCTTCCAAATCATGATGTAGAGACTTATTATTAATTATGAAAACTTAACCTTTAGCTTAGGCTTTTTTCCTCTTTCTCTTAACTTAAATTAACCCATATCTTTGAATCTACATTTTTTTTTATGTAGCTTGTTTATCTTTACTCTGTACTCTTTACTCTGGTTTCTCTCTGACTGGTGACTTCTCATTTTTTTTACCCCCAGAATCCTATGTTACTGGAAATCTTGCCTAGCTATTGGCTATTCAGCTTTTTATTAAAACAGTCAGAATGACATCTTCACAGTATAAAACAAGATTATTCCACAAAACATGTCTTGTGTCAAACACTATTCAGATCTCCAACTCCTTCAGTCTTTGTTGTCTTTGACATGCCTCTTTTTCTTGGGCTGGTTTCAGTTCTGTTTGTAGCTTTCCTCAGCATGTATCCTCTAACTCTGGCATGTCTAACACCTTGGGTTCTCCACAGAATTTCCAGGCTTTAACTTCACAGCATCACACACTGACTTCTTTGAGCCTTCATTTGGTGATACCCCTAACACATGCCTGGACTCAGCTTCTCTGATCTTTCTACTTTTACCTCAGTGTCTACCCAGATGTTTGATAAGACCAACCCCAGTATACTACATCTGGTACCCAACCTGGGGCCACAAATTTATTTTAAAAAGTTACTTGCTTATGGCTTTGCAGCCACCAGCATGGGCCTGACCTATAAGGAGGCAGAGTCACTACCTCATCAGCTAATGATTTATCGGAAGTTAGCTATTAAAAGCAAGAACCTTGGAGAAGTGGATCTGAGATACAATTAATATTGTATCTCATAACCATGATGATGCTAGGATTGAAAAGGTGATTTGCAGAGGTTTGAAGAAATATTAAAATGTCAATGTTTCAATTGCAGTAAACAAGGTCACTTAAAACAGGGTGTTTCTAAAAATAATGTTCTTGCTAAGAGTAATTCCAGAAGAATTTCTTTATTTCCAGATTAAGCAGAGGATGTAACAAAGCAAGACACTGGACTAACAAATGTAAATCTACAAGGAGCAGGCAAGATAACCCTTTCTCATTAGGAAACACCTTTGGGGGCCTCTTGCATAACCCCATGTCAAATTTAGTTCAATAATTTTTGTCATCATAGAGGAAACTATTTCTGATAGCAAGTAAAAATCCAAACACCTATTGTAATAAACTATATTGCCCTGGATGATAAAACAGCTATATAAAGAGTGAACAAAAATCTACAAGAAACCATAAAACAAATATTTTGGCAAACTTTTATAGAAGAACAAAACCAAAATTAAAAATGTAAATAAATGACATTGTCATTAAAAGTCTTGTAGAATCAGGTGCCAATCTAACAATAATTGCACCAAATTCTTGGCATTCAAATTGGCCTCTTAGGGAGAAAAATGGTTAGTTTTTCAGAACTGGAACATTATCTTAGGTAAAACAGAGATCAAATGTACAGGACTAGAAAAACTGAGAGGAAAATTAAAACCATATGTGATTCATATAGCAGTAAATTTATAGGTATATCATTTGTTACAGATTAATATTCTTTCAATCTCAGACAAAAATATAAACTATCATGTTTCTTGGAAAATTATTAAAAGATATTATAAAAAACAAACTGATCATTTAGATTGTACAAAAATAGGGTGTAACAGCTGCTAATCTTTCAAAAGCACCAACATCCCCACCCTTAAAATGGTTAAAAGAGAAACCTGTGTGAGTTAAGCAATAGCATTTAACATCAGAGAAACGGCAGGCCTTAAAATAGCTGATACAGCAGCAGTTAAATGCTCAGCATACTGAAGAATCAACCAGCCATTGAATTTCTCTTGTATTATTAAAAAACAATCTGGAAAATGAAGAATGGTAACAGATCTAAGAGCTGTTAGCAAGATGATTCAGCCAATGGGCTCTCTACAGTCAAAAATTCCTTCGTCCTCTCTGTAACCTAAAGAATGTCTTCTTAAAGTTATCAATTAAAAGACTGTTTCTTCTGCTGGTCTCTTGAGAAATATCAAGTAGGAACTCAGTTGGCACTGAAAAGGAGGACCCATCAGAGTCAAGTGCCCTGGTGAAGGTAAAACCAAAATTCAAAGAGTTTTTGATGTTAATTATTTTTGAATATATTAGCTATTTTTTGCAAAGAATTTCTTGTATATAACTATAGCTTTCCCATATTGTTATTTTCTTAAAATTCATTTCTCAAAAATCTTTATCAGTGTAATTGATTGTTTATTGTCCATAATTTTTCCCACACATCTGGGGTATATAGATAACTTCTCCTAGCTCTGTGTAAAAACATTCACACAGACAAGACCTCTTTTGTCACAAATAAGGTCTTTGTTTCTTTGCCAAGAGCAGATTCAATGTCTACCCTCTCTTGCAATTATCTTGACTAGTAAACATGTCTACAGAGTCAATCCTCAGACAAAGTATTTTATTTGAAACATTTCTCAGGCAACCAAGGACAGCCATAGATAGATGACACATTGGTATATCCTACATCACTGCCACAACAGATAAGAGAACTATCCAGAACTAACCCCACTGATCTTATGCCCTTAATTCCCTGTATTTCCTTGCACCTGGATTCATCAACACAAGATCATAACATAAAAACTTATTGCTTGAGATGTAAGAAAAAATGTAATTAACCAACTCCTAGTTGCAGGAGGAGTGTTAAAACAATAATTTATTCTGAAGTACTGCACCACTAAGCCACTGTTGTAGAAAATGTCTGACCTATCAGGCCCAAGATTGGAAACCATAGACATATAGTCTCATAGAAACACATAGAGGCTTATATTAACTACATGCTTTTGGCCTATTGTTCTAGCTAGCTTTCACATCTTAACCTGTTTATATTAATCTGTCTTGACCTGTGGCTTATGGCTTATCTGTACTCCATTACACATTGCTTCTTGGGCAGCTGGATTGTACCCTTCCTGACTCTGCCCTCCTTCCCTTCTATCTATGCTTGGATTTCCTTTTTGCTTCTTTGCCATAGATCAAAAACAATACATTTATTATTCAATGGTATTCACAGCATACACAAAGATATCCCACATCATTTCCCCCTTTCTTCTGTCTAATCAATAAGGAAGTTTTAATTTTAACATAGCAAAATTACACATAACAAAAGAATTACAGTTATATTTTCTAGTCTATTTGTATTTATCAAAATTAAAGAAAATATTCTGTCATCTATCCTACCTTCTGTTATAACTAAGGAAAAGATTAATTATAACTATCTAATTTTTAACTACATCAAATATCATAGAAGAATGTAATAATAATACCTGAGTAAACAGAAAGTGCAAGTAACTTCTAAAATCTAAAAATTACAGAGATGACATCTGGCTGTTTGGACAGTCACCCAAAGTTTCTTTGTAATTTTGAGGCATTCATCTTCAGCCTACAGGCCTAAAGTCTCTGGCAGACATTTTGGAAGCAGAAAATTTATATGACTATTTTATCCATTTCAGCATAATTTGTTAGTGTCTACTTCCTGTGCCCTGCAGAATGTTTCACAGTTTTCTCTGTGAAGCAGAAACTGAAGTTTAGAGGTCACTTTCCTATGGCTTCCACATGTCCAGTTTATATAGCATATTATCAGGCAGTTGAGGCAAGAACATTTTCTTGTACGATGGCTAATATTTGGCAAAAATGTAAAGTGATGGAGCTTCTTTGATGCCCATCATCCTCTTGAAGTAGATCCACACTGCTAGGAACAATCCTCTCTCACTGCCCAGAAAAGTTTAAGTTCTTAAAATATTTTAGGTGCTATAATCTATAGGTCTCTGAAGTGTTTTAAGATTGCCTATTTAGGCTTCTGGGACCAGGTGCTGTCTGCAGAATCCCAGCACATCTGTAGCAGGAGCAGATAACTCTGCCGGTCACCATACCCAGAGTTCCTGCTAAGGGAATTTGCATGGCTACTCACCTCGACCTCCAACTGAGAGAACAGATAACTACAGGGATCCCTGAAGGACAGACTCAGATCCCGCCCAGAGGTGAGAAGGGGTCACCAGGCTCAAGCAATTATATCTCAGCCAGGGAGGGAGAGTTGAGCTCCCATCTGTTCCAATTCCACTTCTGGACCGGGTGTTGTCTGCAGAGTAAGTCCCAGAGCACTCTGTAGCAGGCACAGATAAAGTCTGCCTGTCACCATACTCACAGCTGCTACTGAGAAAATTTGCATGACTAGCCACCTCCACCTCCAACTGAGTGAACAGATAACTTCTAGGGTCTCTGAAGGACAGACTCAGACCCTGCCCAGAGAGGTGACAGGAGGCACACAAGCCCAAGTGCCACAACTGACCAGGATCCATCTAATAGTGAACCACTGAGGCCATGGGCAAACGTCAGTGCAAAAAATTACATAATAATACAAAGAAAAACATGGTAAGTCCAGAAGAGAGTGGCGATCTTACAAATACAAGACCTGAACTAAGCAATGAAGAGGAAATAGAAGGAAGCAACACCAAAAATTCCTTTCTGATGATCATCAAAGCTCTCAAAGAAGATATAAAAAATAGCCTGAAAGAAATAGAAGAAAATAAAATAAAAAATTGGAAGACATGAACAAATCTATGAAAGAAACATGCCAGAAACTAAAAGCTGAAATAAAAGCTGAAATAGAAGCAATAAAAAAGGCACAAAATGAGGCAAAAATGGAAATAGAAAATCTGAAGAAAAAAGCTGGAACCACAGATACAAGCATAACAAACAGAGTTCAAGAGATGGAAGATAGAATCTCTGAAGTGGAAGACTCAGTAGATCAATAGATATATCAGTCAAAGAAAATAGTAAAACTAAAAAAGCCATAACTCAAAATGTTCAAGAAATCTGAGACACCATGAAAAGACATAATTTGAGAATAATTGGAATAGAAGAAGGAGAAGAATACCAGCTCAAAGGCACAGATAATGTTTTCAATAAAATCATAGAAGAAAACTCCCCTAACCTGAAGAAGGAAATGCCTATAAAGATACAAGAAGCTTACAGAACACCAAATAGATATGACCCCCCAAAAAGGTCAGTATGCCACATTATAATCAAACCACAAAACATACAGAACAAAGAAAAAATTTTAAGAGCTACAAAAGAGAAGGGCCAACTCACATATAAAGGCAGACCCATCAGAATAATGCCTGACTATTCAATGGAAACAATGAAAGCTAGAAGGGCTTGGTCAGAAGTTCTACAGATGCTAAAACAGCATGGCTGCCAAACTAGAATACTATACACTGCAAAATTATCGATCACCATAGATGGAATAAACAAGGTATTTCAGGACAAAGTCAGACTGAAAGAATATCTATCTACCAATCCAGCACTACAGAGAGTATTAGAGGGAACACTCCAACCTAAGGACCCCAGATACACCCATGAAATCACAAACAATCAATAAGTCCACAGAAGAATACCCTAGAGAAAGGAAATACAAACAAGTTACCACCAAAAATGGCAGGAAATATCAATGGTCACTAATTTCTCTTAATAACAATGGACTCAACTCTCCTATAAAATGTCACACTCTAACAATATGGATACAACAACAGAAGCCATCCTTCTATTGCCTACAAGAAACACCCCTCAACCGCAAAGACAGACACAGGCTTAGAATAAAGGGTTGGGAAAAGATTTTCCAGTCAAACGGTCATAAGAAACAAGCAGGGGTTGCAATCGTAATATCTAACAAAGTAGACTTTAAGCTAAAAGCAATTAAAAGGGACCAAGATGGTCACTACCTATTCATCACAGGAAAAATTGGTCAAGAGGAGATTTCAATCTTAAATATTTATGTCCCTAATATAAGGGCACCTACTTATGTAAAAGAAACACTGCTAAAGCTCAAATCCCACATCAATCCTTACACCCTAATAGTGGGAGACTTCAATACCCCACTTTCAACCCTGGATAGATAAACCAGATAGAGCCTCAACAGAGAAATAAGGATTCTAAAATAGGTTATGATGCAAATGGATTTAATAGATATCTACAGAAGCTTCCACCCAAATGCAAAGGCATATACATATTTCTCAGCTCCTCATGGAACTTTCTCCAAAATTGACCACATAATTGGTCATAAAGCAAATATCAACAGATACAAAAAAATGGAAATAATCCCTTGTAACATATCGGACCACCAGGGCCTAAAGTTAGAGTTCAACAATATCAAAACCCAAAGAAAGCCTACCAACCCATGGAAACTAAACATCACTCAGCTGAACCATCTCTGGGTCAAGGAAGAAATTAAGAAAGAAATCAAAGTCTTCCTAGAATTCAATGAGAATGAGTCTACAACGTATCCAAACTTGTGGGACAAAATGAAAACAGCCTTAAGAGGAAAACTCATAGCATTAGATGCCTATATGAAAAACCTAGAGAAATCCCAAACTAGAGACCTAACAGAGCAGCTGAAAGCCTTAGAACAATTAGAAGCAAACTCACCTAGAAGGAGTAGAAGGCAGGAAATAATCAAACTTAGAGCTGAAATCAATACAATTGAAACAAAAAGAACAATACAAAGAATCAACGAATCTAAGAGTTGGTTCTTTGAGAAAGTTAATAAGATAGATAATCCCTGAGTCAAACTAATCAAAAAACTAGAGAGAGTGTTCAAATCAACAAAATCAGGAATGAAAAGGGGGACATAACAACAGACACCCAGGAAATACAGAGAATTATCAGATCATATTTTGAAAATCTGTATTCCACAAAAATGGAAAACCCAGAAGAAATGGACAGTTTTCTGGACAGGTACCATCTACCAAAATTAAATGAAGATCAGATTAATTACCTAAACAGGCCTATAACCCTTAAGGAAAATGAAGCTGTCATTAAAAACCTCCCCCAAAATAAAAGCCTTGGTCCAGATGGTTTCAGTGCCGAATTCTACCAGACGTTCAAAGAAGAACTACTATCGTTACTCCTCAAACTATTTCACACAGTAGAAACTGAAGGAATATTGCCAAATTCCTTTTATGAGGCCACAATCTCCCTAATACCCAAGCCACTCAAAGACACAACAAAAAATGAGATCTACAGACCAATTTCCCTCATGAATATTGATACGAAAATTCTCAACAAAATTTTGGCAAACAGTATACAACAATGTATTAAAGATACCATCCACCATGACCAAGTAGGCTTCATCCCAGAAATGCAGGGCTAGTTTAACATATGAAAAACTTTAAATGTTATCAATCATATAAACAAACTAAAGGAACAAAACCACATGATCATATCCTTAGATGCAGAAAAAGCCTTTGATAAAATCCAACACTCCTTTATGATTAAAGCCCTGGGGAGATCAGGAATACAGGGAGAATACCTAAATACAATAAAGGCGATTTACAAGAAGCCGACAGCCAGTATCAAACTTAATGGAGAAAAGCTCAAAGCAATCCCACTAAAGTCAGGAACTAGACAAGGATGTCCTCTCTCCCCTCATCTATTCAATATAGTTCTCGAAAGTTTTAGCTAAAGCTATAAGGGAATGAAAAGAGATTAAGGGCATACAAATTGGAAAAGAAGAAGTGAAGCTATCTTTATTTGCAGGTATGATTGTATACATAAGTGACCCACAAAATTCTTTCAAGGAACTGCTACAGTTGATAAACACCTTCAGCAATGTAGCAGGATACAATATTAACTCAAAGAAATCAGTAGCCCTTCTATACACTAGAGATAGAAGAGCTGAAAAAGAAATAAGGGAAACTTTACCCTTCATAATAACTGCAAATAGTATTAAATACCTTGGAGCAACTATAACCAAAGAAGTAACAGAACTATTTGACAAAAATTTTAAGTCACTGAAGAAAGAAATTGAAGAGGATATCAGAAAATGGAAAGCTGTCCCATGTTCCTGGATTGGTAGGATCAACATAGTAAAAATGGCAATTCTACCAAAGGCAATATACAGATTCAATGCACTGCCCATCAAAATCCCAACACAATGTTTTTTGGACCTTGAAAGAACAATACTCAATTTCATTTGGAATAACAGGAAAGCCAGGATTGCCAAAACAATCTTACTCAACAAAAACCTCAGGAGGTATTACCTTCCCTGATTTCAAACTATACTATAGAGCTACAGTGATAAAAATAGCCTGGTACTGGCATAAAAACAGACTTGTGGACCAATGGAATAGAATTGAGGATCCCTACATTAACCCAAAAAACTATGAACACCTCAACTTTGAAAAAGAGGCCCAAAATATCCAATGGAAAAAAGATAGTATCTTTAACTAATTGTGTTGGCATAGCTGGATGGAAGTGTGTAGAAAAATGCAAATAGATCCAAGCCTGTCACCCTGCACAAAACTCAAATCCAAGTGGATCAAAGACCTAAATTTAAACCCAAACACTTTGAACTTGATAGAAAAGAAAGTTGGAAATACATTTCTACAAATTGGCACAGGCGACCACTTCCTAAATATAACACCAGTGGCACAGACACTAAGACCAACAATCAATAAGTTGGATCTCCTGAAGCTAGGAAGGTTCTGCAAAGCCAAAGACACTGTCAATAGGACAAAACGG
>PVIH01003611.1:75042-157361 GCA_004025045.1 Sigmodon hispidus
CTCTAAGGTATATAAAGAGCTCAAGAATTTAGATCCCAAAACCTTGAATAACCCTATCAAAAAATGGGGTTCAGATCTAAAAAGGGAATTCTCAGCAGAGGAACTACGAATGGCTGAAAGGCACCTGAAAAAGTGCTCTTCATCTTTAGCCATCAGAGAAATGCAAATCAAAACAACTTTGAGATACCACCTAACTCCTTTTAGATTGTCTAAGATAAAAGGCACAGATGACAACCTATGTTGGAGAGAATGTGGAACAAGGGGGACACTCCTTCATTGTTGGTGGGAGTGTAAGCTTGTTCGGCCATTTTGGAATGCAATATGGTGGTTTCTCAGAAAACTGAGAATCAATCTCCCCAAGGACCCAGCAATACCACTTCTGGGTGTTTACCCTAAAGAGGCACATTCACACTCTAAAGGTATTAGCTCAACTATGTTCATAGCAGCATTATTTGTAATAGCAAGAACCTGGAAACAACCTAGATGTCCCTCAACCGATGAATGGATTAACAAACTGTGGTACATCTACACAATGGAATACTACTCAGCAGTAAGGAAAAATGATATCCTAACATTTGCAGGCAAATGGATGGATTTGGAGAATATCCTCCTGAGTGAGGTTTCGCAATCTCAGAAAGATAAGCAGGGGATGTACTCACTCACTAGTGGTCTCTAAACAAACAAACAAGAAAAAAAGCGAAGCATGCCCAAGGGGCAAACTACAACCACTGAACATCTTGGGATCAGAAACACTCTGGACTGACCCTTCGGACCCCACTCCAACTCTAGGAACACCTGACTCACTCTTGAGGGAGGGTGGACAAAACTGGATTTGGCCAGGAGTGGAGAATGATCCAAGCATTAATTTGTCAGGGGGACCATAGGACTGTCTGCTCCCTGCCCAAGGAGGGAATGGGGAGTTGCGGAGAATTAAAATGACCTGATATGGTGGGACGGGAAGGGACCTTCAATAAGGATATACAGGGATGGAAAAAAAATCAGAGGGAAAGCTGAACACAAAGTAAATATATGTGTAGCAATCTTGTTTGCATTATCACCCTTGATAAGTCATGCTTATGATTTTTATCTTCTTTATAGTTATTGTTAACTTTTCAGCATTTTAAATTCATTTTACTGTTTTTTTGATAAATACAAAATAAATAAAGAAGAAAAAAAAATACTCCAAAAAAGATTGCCTATTTAATTTAAATATATCTTTGTGTATTTAAAAACCCCTACTAAAATGATTCTAAGTTTGGTTATAATATATAATTATTAATTTGAATTTATTAATTAAACATTGCAATTTAAATGAGTTACATAAACATAATACTTTAAGCAAGAGTAGAAATATGTATATACAATGTAACAAAATTTAACTTAAATTTGTATCAATAAATGAAAATTTATAAGAATGTAAAACATTTTGAAATTAATACATTTTGTGTCAAAGTAGATTCAATAATCTATCTTTTAAAAATATTTTTATATCATATTCCCTGGTATTTTTCTTGTTACAAAGCAATTGACCATGACCATTAACCATTTATAATGGAAAACAATATTTTGAAAATTTGGGCATAGTTTTCTCTAAACTACTTCCTGCTGTTTGGGGGCACTGAGAATTTTATAAGAGTTAAAATTTTAAAATAAAACACAATAATAAACATAATCCAGACTCTGTGTATTTTTCATCTATACATCTCTTATATTTTTCTTATTCTATTTCTCTTATTTTAATGATTTTTCTCTACCCTTTTTATTTTTTTCCAGCCTAAATATTTTTTTACATACACTGTGGATTTAGAGGCTTTCTCCATATAAATAATTTTTTATTATTGTGTATTCTTAATTATATTTTAACCAGGAGTTTTTAAAATATTAAACTGTAAAATGCATCTTTGATGCTGGCTTTGCCACTCTATGCTTTTCAACATAGCAAGGATACCAGAGTCACACTTATCTTTCCAATTCTGGGATGCAGTATTAAACATTTTGGGGCTTTGTTTTTAAGCTCATAGTTATGCTCCCAAACTTGAAATCACCAGCTGGGAGAAGCCTCTTTGTACCATAACCTTCAAGAATAACTTTGTAAATTGGCCACACCACAGCTTATGGTGGATAGCACTGGCTGCATCTCCCAAGTTGCTGGCAGGAAATGTCTCTGAGACTGAGACTAGAGAGCCCAATGTGGCTCCCTTTCTGTGCATTTACAATTTTTCTTAAAGCCTTCTCAGGTCTACCTGAGAAAGGACCCTACATTGGAATACCATTTGATATAAGATATTTCCTACTGGTATGGCCCTAAGTCAGATTCACAACCTGAAGACCCACAATTCTACAGAAACACACAGAGCCTTACATTAATTACATGCCTTTTGGTCTATGGCTTAGGCTTATTTCTAGCTAGCTCTCACATCTTAACTCATTTCTTTTCAGCTGTCTTGCCATGTGGCTTATGGCTTACTGGTACTCATTACATATTGCTTCTTGGGCAACTGGATTGCATCCCTCCTCAATCTGCCCTCCTTCTCCTGTACCTATGTTTGGATTTTCTGCCTGCCTATAAGCTGCTCTGCCATAGGCCAAAACAATTCCATTATAATCCAATAGTATTCACAACATGCAAGAAGACATTCCACATGAGGCCAGAGAAGCTAGAAGGTGACAAGTTTTGTTTCTTGTGCACATTGAGCCTTATCATTAAAATATTCCCTTTAACAAACTTCTAAGGAAGGTGCTATAGTATAACAAAAGCTGTAGACTTTCCTCCATTGTTTACTCAGACAACCTAGAAACTGAGAACACTCACTGACTATCAGAAGAGTAGCAGGGAGGAGACCTTATGGAAATAACACAGGACTTTGTTTATGTTATTTGCTGATCAATATACCTTTAACCTTATGCCTAGACACATTTAGAAATGTAGTTAGAGCCCATAACATTCCCCCTTTAGATTGCCTTGTTGATTTAATCTTTAATTGACCCCACAAGAGAAATCTTGCCGAATCATTTCTGCCTTGTGTCATAAACCAAAGCTGATAGTTACTGCCTTTGTGTAAATTTTATCACCTTTTCTGTGACCCTAAGTAATTCAAACCCATCATTGCCTTACCAAAGAATGACTTCTTGCATGAATATATAAACCTATGCCTTTACTACTGTTGTCATCATATCAATAAAAATAAAATAAGCAAAGAGAATTTTGAGTATATTTTATTCTATAGTTATTTTTCTCACTGGATGAATATCACCTCTTAAACCCTGAGGGTAACACTTTGAGGCTGGTTCCAAGAGATTTTTGTTATTCTTCACCATAACATTACGAGAAAAATACAGAGAATAATTTGCCTACAAATTTTCAGCCATTAAGAAATGTCATTGGAAGATTCTCCCACAGAGAATGTTAAATAGCCCCACCCCATGCCAACATTTTGTATAAACATAAGAAATTATATGTAAGCTATTTCCTCAATCTATAGTTTATAATAACATGTATGTTGTCTTATTAGCTTACTCAAATGTAGGTATTTTAGAAAAAATTTTTGAAAAAGTAAAGAACATTTTGTATTGTTGGGATTTATAAATTGCTCCTGAAAAAATACAAAGAGGAGATTCTATTTTTTGAAAAAAATTTAAAATAGACAAACAAAAAAATAGACCCCCAAAAGTGCAAGTTAAGAGAAATCTATTACAGACTCTTAATGACTTTCAAAATTTCTAGCAGATATTTCCACTTCATAGCTATTAGGTAAAAAAGTCATGAACAGAGTAATTTATTCAAAACCATAAATGAAGACAAGAAAATAAATTGTCTAAGAAGAATCACAGGAAGCTGAGAGAAAATTGGATTTTGTGGAAAAGAAATTATAGAATACACATGTGTGTCATGTGGATTCAGAGCTTAACTGCATTCAGTATATTTTACCTTCTATGCATTTTTACAGGGATTTTATTCCAGATAAAAGCTGTTATATTAGAACAGATATTTCTGCCACATAAACAGAGTAAGAAATTAATGACCCATGTTGAAAAAATATTTCATTTTAATAGTAAAATTAAGACTTTGTCAATAAGCAAGAATAAACCCAGCAGAAATTGTAGTACCTTTGACTAATAATGAAATTAATAAACTATGGGTAGAAATTGAACCTTAGGAAAGAACTTGCAGTAATTTGTTAGAAGAAATTAACAACAAATATACCAAAGCAAAAAAAATGTATAAAGGGAACTAATTAGATTCTTCATATTGCATGAAACCCCCAAATTTTTGGAGCCCTTACATTTTATACTGATGTCAATCAATCAAAAAAAAATAAATTAGAAAATTTAAGTGGCTCAAAACTGTTATGATTTTGTCCAAAAGTCAGAATTATATGCTATCTGATGGTATTAATGAATTTTACAAAGCCTCCTAATATAGCCACTGACTCTTAGTATGTTAAAAGAGCTGTTTTACACATTAAGACTGCTAAATTTATTTCTGATGAGGCAGAATTATCATTTTATTTATTCAGATACAAGAAATAATCAAGAATAGGGATTACTGCTTATGTATAACTCACATCAGATCTCATATGGGTCTTCCAGGCCTTGCAGTGCAAGATAATGTTTAATGAGATTAAATATTGATTAAAAAATGTACTAGAGGCCTCAGAATTTTATTTAAAAATACCACTTCAATAGTAAGGTTTTGAAAAAAAATTCTATCACTTGGTAACAAAGAAAGGAAATTATAAGGAATGGTTTACTTATTCTTTATACAGCCAAACTCCACTACCTATAGATAGTAAACCAAAGGGTACTCAACAAATAAAAATTGGTAGATGTATATGTTTCATCTTTTAGAATTTGTAAAACTAAAATATGTATATCCTACTATAGATACGTACTCAGGATCCAATGAGCAACTGCTTTGAGTTATGAAGAGGCTAATTATGTAATCACACATTTTCTAGAAGTTATGACCATCATGTGAATACCTTTACAAACTAAGACTGACAATGGGCTTAAGGAAAATAAAAGGTTTTTTTCTTATTACAGTATAAAGCATTTTATATGTATACCCACAACTCTACAGGGCAGGCAGTTATAGAAAAATCAAATCAAACTCTAAAATATATGTTAAATAAACAGAAAGGGGTAACAAATATCCCTGAGAAATATATTACATTATTATTTCCTAAATTTGTATTTTCTAAATGCTAATGATAAAGGAGGGACAGCTGTAAAGAGATACTAGGTAATTAAAAAATACTATTGAATTAAATCAGCCTGTATACTTTAAAGATGTGCTGACCTCAGAATGAAAACCTAGATATGTGTTACATTGGGGAAGAGGTTTTGGTTTTGTTTTCTTAGGAGAATAAAAGCTATGGATACCATCAAAATTGTTGAAGGTTTAATTTGGACAAGAGAGACTTTTAATTAGAAGAGATGAGAGTTTATTGTTTGAGATTTCTGGCCCCATTTAGGCCAGAGGTTCAGCTCACCTGCAGCCACTTTTCCATGTTCAAAATGATTCAAATACTTGTATTAATTTCATCCTGTTTGACCTATGTCTCAGGCACATTGCTAACTAAGTCTCCCATCTCAATTCAAGCCATTTCCATGAATCTATCTGGTCATGTGGCTATAGACATGCCTCATCTAGGCCTCTTACATGTTTCTTCTTTGGCAGTTGGATGCAGTCTGTCTAAACTCTGTCCCCTTCTACCTGTTTTCTGATTTCCTGCCTATTGCAAAGGTGCTCACCACAGGCCAAAACATTTTTTTTAATTTGCAGAATGATTTTTCAAATCATATAAAAAGATATTCTCACCATACTTCCTCTTTTTTGTCTAATCAGAAAGGACAGTTTCCATTTTAATATAGCAAAATTACATACAACAAAACATCTATTAAGCAAGAATTAGTTAAAATATCTATTTGCAATTAACAAAATAGAAAATATTCTATTATCTGTCTTATCCTTGTGAGTCTAAAGTTTCATATCTAATATATCTTTTAAAATAACTAAGAAAAACTATACCTATAATTATTAAACCTTCAACTACATCAAAGACCACAAAAGGATATAATATTACCCAAGTAAACAGGAAGTGCAAGCAACTTCCAAAATCTAGAAATGACAGAGATACACCTGTCCAACTGGACAGTCACTCAAAGTTCCTTTGTAACATTGGGGCATCCATCTTCAGCCTAAAGGCCCAGAGTTTGTGGCATATCTTTCAGTGATACAAGAAATCTGGCAAAGTTTGTCAGTTGTTTCTCCTTGTGTCCTTGAGGATGCCTGGCAATTTTCTTTGTAAAACAGGAACCTGAAGAGACCTCTTGGATTGTTTTGCCAAAGTTCAGAGGTCACTTTCCAATGGAATCTACATGTCCAGTTTATACAGCATACTGTCAAGCAGTCAATACCAGAACAGTTTCTTGTCCAGTGGCTAACTGTTGCCACAAAGTAAATTCTACATGAAGTTTCTTTAATGCTCATCATTCTCTTGAAATACATTGGTGCTGCCAGGAGCAGACCTGTCTCACTGTCCAGAAAAGTCTAAGTTTTTAAAATATTTTAAATGCTACCTTCTCTAGGTCTTTGAAGTGTTTAAAGACTACCTATCTAAATAAATATATTTTTGTATACCTACAAAAACCTAACTAACATGACTATAAGTATGATTGTTATAGATGACTATTAATCTATATTTCTTAATTACATATTATAATTTAAATGAGTTACATAAATATCATACCTTAAAGAAAAGTAGAAAAATACATACAGCATAACAAAATTGACCTTAAATTTGAATCCATAAAACAAAATCCATCTATCTTTTCTAATCATTCCTGTATCATATTCTCTCCCACCCTTTTTTTGGAAAGAGTTTGACTATAACCATGAATCATTTATAATGAAAACAAACATTAATAAGCAATATTTTGGGAATTTCGGCATAGCAATTCGTATTACTGCTTCCTGCTGATTTAGGGGCTTTGACAATCATATAAAGGTCCTGAGCCTGGATGGATCATCTTAATTGGCATCCTGGAACTTTGTCTTTCCATCAGAGAATTTTCAGGTCTGTGTGGCACTAGAGTTAATGATAGAAATATAACACAAATCCTTATTGATCTCAGCTTGAGATCTTTGTATAGGTGAGAAGTCTCTCTAGCAGCTGCCTTCTCTAATCTTTCAGAATTTACCCCAATATCTGGCTTTGGGTTGTTATCAAGATCAATAAGGATTTGTGTTATATTTCTATCCTTAACTCTAGTGTCACATGGACAAAGGTGACAAGATCTGATGTTTGCCGGGACTAGGTAATGCTCCCTTCCTTCAGTTATATCTTCACCAGATGTCTGTTTTCTTTCACTGCCTAAGCTTGGCTACCCTGAAATTTTTGTAGAGCAGGCTTGCCTCAAATCAGAAATTCACTAGCTTCTGCCTTCTGAGTACTGGGATTATAGATACGCACCATTATACCTGACTATTTTTCTTTAATTTTTTTTTTATTTTACACCTTGGAAACTAAGCTGGATGGAATCTTGTCATGAAGTCACTATTCCTTTTATTCCATTTCTTAATCTTTTTAACTCCTTAAATACAGAACTTAGCTCTATTTTATGTTCTGGTGTTCCTTTTGTCCTCAAATATTTTTTTTCTTGTTTAGTGTACTCCTTTTCATTATATTTCTTCATTAGAGTTAACATTAGTAATTACACAATAGAATCTATATATACTAGGCTGTTTTAAGATTTCTTTTGTTAAGGTAATTAAACCAAAACTCTTCACTTTAGCCTCCAGCAGACTCCTCAGACAAGAGCAAAAGCAGCAGCATTCTTCACCAAAACACTACAAGAATGATTTTTAGGCAACATACAAAAATTCTCACCAGAAACTTCTTGAGTTAGATTCTCACAGTTCAAATCACTCTTAGCACCACTGTATTTCATGTATCTCCTGGTAAGGCCCATTAAGCAACACATAAAGCATTCCCCCTGCCTTTTTAAGTTCAAATTTCTAAAGTCCAAATTCCTCCAAACAAAAACATAGTCAGGACTTTCATAGGCTCTGTTCATAATACCAACTCCTATCATAGTTATGATTTCTTTTGTTGTGAAAGACATCATGATCACAACTCTTCTAATGGAAAATATTTAGTTATGGTGGCTCACTTGCAGTTTCAGAGATTTAATCCATTATCTTCTTTTTGGGACATGATTTCGTGGTCAGAACCAGAAAGTAATAAAAGGAGTTGGGTGAAGTCACCTACCCTAGGAAATCCTTTTAATACTTAAGGCAAACCTTGTCATATTAAAGGCCTGTAGAAACAGAAAGAATTAGAAACAGTTGTGTGGGTCAGCCACCCTAGCCTAGCAAAAGGTAGTCAAAAACAGAAAAGATAAGAGATACACAGTAGAAACAGATTAAAAAAAAAACTGTAAATCAGTTAGGGTATGTTTAAAATAGATTTAGGCTTAAGTGAGAAAATAAAAAAGAAAAAATTGATAATGTCCTTAAAAAAAGAAATAGAGTTAAAAATATAGTAATAAGCCACATAAAAATGGAAAATACAAAGTGTCACGATACAGTATGTTATTGTCTTGTCTTTAAGTTTTTTGACTATAAAGGAAGTAGTAAAAGCTGCTAAAATCCATTTGAATATAAGTGCTGTTACATTAATCCAACCTATATATTTGGTAAATGAGTTAACATTAAAATTGAAATAAAAAGATATACTACTTTGGAGAAGAGGTTTTCTTTTTATTTCCACAGAATATGAGTACTGTGGATTTATTTCCAGTCAAAGAAAATAAAGTTTGATAGATGAAGACCCCCTGAAACTTCTCCAATGGAAATGGATGTCCTAGATAGTTCAGAATTTCAGAGCACCTCTGTTGCAATTTCAATCAAATCAACTTCAAAGAGATAAACTGGCTGAGATGACCCAGTCTTACAGACTACTCCACTAAAGACTTATCCATAATCCTAAATTTTTATTTGGTTCCTTATGGGATTGTCAGTGCCCCCTTTCAGCAGGAAGTAGCCTAGAGAACTATGCTCACATTTCCCCCAAAAATGGATTATGGGTGTTTGTTTATATACTGGGTATAAGTCATTATAGATAATGAAAAAGAAAAAGGGTATTAGATTTGGGTTTCTTTTTGTTTTACAAAGAGAAAAAGAGGAAATGTAGTGAGATTATGCTGGTAATGCAAAAATTTGCCCCTCCTATTAGATTTCATAAAAAGCTGATTGGCCAAAGGCAAATAGAAAGTGTGGGCAGGGATACCAGGCTAAGAAAACTCTGAGTAGAGAAGAGCAGAGACAGATGCCAGAGAGTATCTAGAGAGAGCCACCACAGACATGATAAGGAGACAGCAGCAGACATAAAGGAAAGAAGCTGAAATGCTGCTCTGAGAAAAGGTACCAAGCTGAATGGCTGAACAAGATGGCTTGAGTTCAGATGAAGGAGTTAGCAAGTTATGTGCCTGGGCCCTAGGTCAATCAGCATAAAAATAATATAAGCCTGTGTATGGTTATTTGAGGCAAAATAGGACTAAGAAGAGACTAAAGCTTTGGTCCAGGCCTGGAAAGTCTGGGCCAGAACACTACAACATCCCCCCCTGTTTTTTTAGTTCAAATTTCTAGATTCCAAATTCCAAACAAAACAAGGTCAAGACTTTCACAGGCCCTGTTTATGGCACCAACTTCTATCACAGTTACGATTTCTATTGTTGTGAAAGTCATCATGACCACAACAA
Source organism: Sigmodon hispidus (assembly GCA_004025045.1). Classification (NCBI taxonomy): domain Eukaryota; kingdom Metazoa; phylum Chordata; class Mammalia; order Rodentia; family Cricetidae; genus Sigmodon; species Sigmodon hispidus. Next base: position 84,808 of record PVIH01003611.1, read on the forward strand.
CTCTTCTAATGGAAAATATTTAGTTATGGTGGCTCACTTGCAGTTTCAGATATTTAGTGCATTGCCTTCTTGGTGGGACATGATGTCATGCAGGCAGACATAGTGCTGAAGCTAAGTGTTCTTTAACCTTGATATGCAGAGGACAGGAATCAAATTGTCTCACTGAAAATATCTTGATCATGGGAGACCTCAAAGCCCAACCCCATGGTGACATTCTTTAACCAACAAGACCAAATCTACTCTACAAAGGCCACAGATCCCAATAGTGTCATTCGCTGTGGGGGTCATTTTCTTTCAAACCACTTCATGGCCTATAAGCTCATGTTCTTAGAAGTCTCTGAAATGCTCTGATTAAAACCTCGAGGGGAAGTGTCTGAAATGTTATAGTTCGCTCTTTATTTCTGAATGAGATAGTGTCATCCAATAACATATGTTTGTATACATATATATGAAGTGCATATACATACATAAAAATATATGAAGCCAATTAAACCATATTTTTTCAAACATCTTTAGTGTAAGCTACCTTTCCCATCTTAAATGGTCCTCTACATTAACACTATTTCCTTTTCATATCTCCTGAGGTCTGAAAGGTTCACTGATCTACACATGGAGAGATAATATCACAAAGCACCAAGTAGATTTTTTTCATGCAAATTTTGAGTGACTCTTGATAACTGATGGAAGAATGTCTCTTTCTCCAAATTATCTGGAGAATGCTGTAGCCAAGAATTCAGGGAACCTTTTTATGTCCAGATATAGCTGCTTTTTAACAGGGCTTATATATGTCACTTCTCACAAAATTTAGGTATGGATAGAAAATAAGTCTCTTGAATTTATTTTCTCTTCATTCTCATTTGTCTCATACTACTGCACCCATGGTAGCACAATCTCAATGACGGCCCATTTGAGTTTTAAATGACTCAGATGAGCACACTCTAATACTTTCTCCTGGGATCCCATCCCTCTCTTCAGTGGCGCTGGGTACTAGGAAGTTCAGGAGGCTATATCCACATGTTCAGGTCTTAGAAATTTTCTTTTTGCTCAATTTTATATTAATAAAGATTAATAAAAGTATTAAAATAAAATAAAAGCTTATCAGATGACCAAATACAGAGAATTATAGCTTTTTTCTTTTGTTAATTTTTATTTTGTTCATTTCTTTGGAGTAATGGAGCATATATAAGAGGGAGAGAGAGAGAAAACACCAAAAGAAAAAAATGAGTTGAACTGATAAAGCATATCTTTCAGAATAGATCTAAAGAGATAGTAATTGACAAGAATCAATAATAAATTCCCTGTCTAATTTCTGTGTGAAATGAACCTCATGGTACAAATTTCAGTAATTCCTATGGATTTGGTCAAGTCTTAGGTTGTTAACTTCAAATTGATTTTAACCATTTAAACATCCATTTCTATTATGTTAACCTGCAGAACAAAAGTTGAACGTAAGTGCTGGAGAGATTGCAGAATCTCAATGAGAGACACATATAACTTAAGTCTCTTTCACATTGTGAAGTTCTGTTATACTTACGTCTTTTGGTATCAACAACCCCTTCTCTTTCTATTTTTATCTCAGAAGCCATGCACATGTTGATCAGTTTGTGAATTCTGGGTTTTCAAATTACTCAATTTATGTAACTGACAAGTGACATTCACAGCTCTGCTATCATCAGGGAAAAAAGCATGATTCTTTAACTCTATCTGCCTTCAAAGTAGAGGACAGTTTGCAGATGGCTGCCATATAGATAAAGGCATCTAAAGAATTATTATCATTTCTTTTTTGAAATATTTCTAGGAACAGGGGTGACGTTTAATGCATTTGTATTACACAAAACAGGAATATGTCAAAAGTAACAAGACCACTCCATCTTTATATTTGATGCCACTGTTTCTTTTTTTTTAATTATTAAAATTAGCCTCTAAATCTCTCATTAGTCCCCTTCTTCCCAGTTCAGTGCTTCACATAAAGTTCAAAATCCCTAACAGTGACTATCAACCCTGTATCTCTGACCTTTGTTTCATGACAACAAATGCACTGTTTTCCATATGCATAAGATAGCCATATTCATAATTGAGTTTTTACTATAGATTCCTAAAATTTTCACCATCCTCTGTATCCTCTTAAATTATTTGTGTTTATGTATGCTTGCTTCTCTTTATGTATAAATTTTCCTGATTCAGTATGTTAAATGTAAAATTATATCTTTTATCACATGAGATTATTTATTATTGCTATTGTTTATGCATGCTTGCTTTAAATATTTCTCTGTATGTGTGTATTCCTGTGTGTGCTGTTGTACATGAGCATGTATACACAAGCATAAAAATAAGGTTTATGTTATTTTTTTTAATCACTCTCCACCTAAGTTTTGGAGACAGGATTTTTTACTGAATCTGGAGCTCAGTGACTCAGCTAGACATGTTGGCCTTCAAGGCCCCTTGTCTTCCTAATTCTGCTTTCCCAGTCTTGTAATTTAAAGTAAAAAAAATTATTTGAGAATTTACATCAAGCAAATTGGCCATTAGAGGAAATTAGATTGTTTCGTCAAGATACTCTACTTTAAATATAGTTAGCTATAGGATTCTGGGCATATTACTAATTAAAAAAATAATAATTGTTTCTTTAAAAAACTGAAGTTCTCTTAGAGGTCCACAGTTATCAAAGAAATTGTAATATAGGTAACTGTAATGTAGCTAACAGAGATAATCAAATTTGTGTAGAAATACAGACAGGATAAGAAGGCTAATAAAATTTCCCGAGAGAAAGGCAAACCTTCTTACCATTTGTAAGTTGAAAAATTCTAATATGTAAATATAGAAAGCTGTCATATTTTAAACACAGAATTATAAGGACTAATATAGGATGGGATGAATATAAATAAATATGGGAAGATAAATCTATTAAGGTTACTGTACTAAAAAGATATGGATATTTAAAAATATAAGGTTTTAAATAGTATTTTATAGTTATTTGTAGGAAAATCAAGTTCTTCAAAATTATGTACAAAGAAAGATGAGGGGTTGTAGGTTTAGATTTCTTAAGATCATTTCCCACATCCCTACTCAAAAATATAGAAGCCAAATGTTTAGGAAAGTACCAGCCATATACTAAATTTCAGGAGAAAACCATGATACTGAAAAATGCAAATAAGAAGTTTCTTGTTTACATTATTTGAATATTTGGGAAAGGTGGTGTTTTATTAATTTCTTTCTCATTTCCTTTATCATTCGTTCATAGGAAAGCTGCTGATTTTTGTGAGTTAAGTTTGTATCTAGCTATATTTTTATTTGCCAGCTGTAGGAGGTCCCTGGTCACATGTATTCTACCATATCATCTGCAAATACAGATTTTTAAAATTATTTTTCAAATATGCATCTCCTTGACTGATTTCAATTTTCTTAGTGCTCTAAGAAATAAAGTGCTATATTGAAAAAAAAATTACCTAAAGGAAATGTAGAGCTGAGCCTGGGCCTTGTGTTCTGAGTGAGCTGATGCATCCCACTTCCCCTGTGAATCTTCTAATACCTTTCAATTCCTGTGCTGTCTTTGTACCTAAACTCATCTCACTCACTTACTGTCTTACTCTAAGGCATTGAGATTCTGATGCTTCTGATCGCCATTTTCATATCATCAAAATACCACCTCTTCAGTCATTATCTGCCTTCTTAGCATATGACAAGAATTATTATTCTGAAAGACATCATAAGTTTTAAGTACATCCTCCCTACATATAAGTCACATATCTCCATTCTCTCCCATGCCACCAATGATCTCCAGGCACACTCTTCCTATACTGTATGTTTCAGTGTTAGAATAAAATACCTTTATGCAAAATCACACATGTTTAAATCCAGCTGCTTCAGGTGTACTTTCATGGAACTCATCTGTCCTGAAATTTTCTTGTGTTTCTTTTATTCTGGTTAAACATTACAGGCTTTAATGATGCAGGTTGCTCAGCTTTGTTCCCTGTATTCAGTACCGTGTGTTATGGTAAGCTTATTTCTGAGCCATACTGTTAATTCTTGCTAAGTGTTCTTGGACTCTAGACTTTGTGGCTGTACTAGTGGACACTTAACTTTCATTGTTGGACCCTATGACAAACCCTTTAAGGCAGTGATTGTTTAGAGATATTTAATTTCTATGCAGCAGTTTAGTGCACAATGTAGACTACAGCTATTTGTATTTATGTCTTCTGCCCATGAAACTTCAGATTTAATATATAAACACTTAAATCAACAATTAATAATAGGATAAAATAGAGCATTTAATATTTTATTATTTGTATTTATAAAGAATAATATTTATAAGAATTTTAGGTAAAAGTGCAGAAGAGATGTGTCTTCGTGATGGACAGTAGGTATGATAGCAAAGTGAAATGCACATTAGAATAGAATGTAATTTCAGCATTGTGATCACCTTGCAGAATGACCTTAGGAAAGACTCTATGTCCTTCAGGTAGTCTCCTTCTTTATCCAAATGAATTTCACTGTTTTTAGTTTGCATATTATATAAAGACACAGCACAGAAGCCAGCAGTTTCCAGAGAGGGAAAGAGCTGTATTACTCCACAGAGTATGTGGACTAGACAAAACAAAGATGAATATTTATTAAAATGTCAAATGTTAATGTCTTATTTTCCTCTAAATAGGGTATATCATCTCTCATATATCCATGTATAATTGTATTAACAAGATGAGAGAAAATATATAAAGAGATAAAGTCCTAACTTACTTGTAAATCATGGCTCTGAGCACTTCACACGCATCTTATAATACCACAGATATTCCAGGTAGGCATTATTATGTCCACCTTGTATATAGGCTTTTAAAAGAGTTAATAATGTCAGATAAGTAGTAACAATTATCCACATTGTATTTCAACACAAATCTTTCTGAATTGGCAACTCACAGAAGAACTTGATGTTTTCCTGAGGCTAAATTATTTTATTCTTTATTCTCTTTTGACCAGATAATGTAGGGAAAACTTCATAGTTTAATTACCTTATAAAAGGCTATTGGGTATTTTGAACTCTTCTTTGTAAAAGTGGAAAAATATGGAACTTACATATTTGTAACAATAGTGCAATGTGAGTAAAAGGAAAAAAAAATGAGTTGATAGGTCAGGGAATAAAGCATGTACAGAAAGTGAGAGGACTTAATTTCAGATTCTAAAAATGCACATAAGGCCATATGACATATCTTAGTATCTTGTACCTGCATTTCCAGTGCTGCCATGGCAACATGTAAGACAAAGACAAGAGAAATTTCTGAAACTCATAAGCCAGCTTGCCTTCTGTGAGAAGTAATTAAAGAAGAGATCATGTCTCACAAAGGTGGAAGCTTTTTCCTCTAACCTTCATACATGTTCTATGTTTGTGTGTGCTTACATTCATATATATACATATATATATGTACATATATATATATATATATATAAAACACACACACATACACACAAACATACACATATGTGGACATTCTATGCACAGTGCTGTTTCCTATCTCACACTTAGTTACACTATAGAAAGGACCACATGTTTTTTGTTCACATTAACAGTGGCTGTTAAACACATTTATTGTTTGCCTTATCCATCATATATTGGTAGATTAAATTATTGGCCCTCATTTTCAATTTTTCATGCCAAAACAATGATAGTACTTGTTATGGCATTAAGATAGATATATTATTGTTTTAATTTGAACTAAAGGTTATACAATAATCATAAAATAGTTTATGCTTCAGTAATGTGCACTAGAAGCTCATGTTATAGGTAGTTACTGCTTTCTTTGTCTAGAACTCAGCTATATAAAAGTGACACACTATAAATATGCATCTAAAATTTATATTTGTATAGATAAATTAAACTGATTCTATATGCAGATTCATAATACAAAACAATGAGTGTATGTTATAAGTTATAAAAATTGTGGGTTTTTTAGTATGTAATTTACTGAACACAGAAATAGGTACTAGAAGTGCAGCTCATAAAAGAATGTTAAAATCTTTGGAGTCATGTGTGAAAAGTGCTTGGAGGAAGTTAGACAAATGAAACTTACATAGTGGCAAAATATTTGGTATATATGATTCTTACTCAGGTTAAATTAGAAGACAAATTATTTTTCTTAATAACTTGTCTAGAAGGATTGGATAAAGAAAACTGAAAATGCAAGCTGGTAATTTATAATATCCATCTGCATATTTATGATCAGAATACAGTAAGCTTAGAACAAATGAGTTGTGAACATATCTGATAAGAAAAAATATATGTATATATGCATATTGTATAAATTGCTTGTTTATTCCAACTTATACAAAGTTGAAATAAAAACATTTTTAGTTATTTACATATTTAGCCATTGAAACAATGTGTTAGGATGAAATCCAAGTTCTGTGCACAGTGGGAAAGATGCAACTTGTGAAGGTAGCAGGCCCAGAATATTGTTTTCCTAACCTTTATTATAATTGATGTTACTAATCAAATATATCAGGGTGGGAAAAAGGAGTTTCATAAACATTAAAGATGTGTATAAGACCATATGGATGTATCAGATCTCATGATCTGAGCAGGCTTTCTTCTTAGTAATTTAATGGGGGTTTTTTGATTCTATTGAACCTAATCTCAATTTTCTGATTGTCTGGACTCTTAATTGTCAGACAAAGATTGTGGTAAGATGTTAGCTTTTATGTGTTTATGAACTCAACTTTGCACACTTAAAGTAATTGTAGATTCTGAGTGTTTGATATGCAGAAAGAAAAAAATAAGAATGTCAGCTTATGATAGGCCAAGTAATTTCATATTATACTTAGAGGCTGTCCGTCTACCATTTCCTATACACTATGTTTCTATAAATTTTGACCTGGATTTTTCTGACCCAGGATATCTGGCAGACATAGCTGGCAGAAATAATTTGTCCTGAGTCTCCAACATTGCCAAAATACTCATCTGAGATCGGAATATATGACACACTGAGAGGACAAGAGCAGCTGAGTGTAGTCACCTACAAGGTACCAAAAAGGTCAGTAATAAAAAAAGAAGACAAAATTGTTTCAGAATTGTGTTTATGAGAAAAATAAAATTTTGTTAAAAGAGAAACCCATAGCCTTACTGAGAAGGATCTCATCAGTATTTTAAAGTTCTAAGTCAATTTTCTTTCTACTTGATGAAAGCTTGGATGTGATCCCACGGTGGTTGAATACAGAGGATAGGAGCAATGCGTCCATCAAGCTCCATCATGCACTGTGACACTGAGGGTGGCTGGAATCTTCTGGCTCTACATACAGAGACCAGGTGAAGTTAAGATATTACAATAAGAACATTCCCTTTATTTACAAAAAGGAAGATGATTACCTTACCTAGTCAGTGGTGTGACTGATTTACAGACTTCAAATTTGTAGATTATCTTCTGGGCAACACAACATGCATTCTTAGATTTTTGCTTTGTATTTTCATATGTAAAATGGAATATAATGAGAGCTGAAGAAATACCTTCTGCATTAAGGTGATGGATACATGTTTCCTTCCTCTTTGTTGCTTTGTTCCTATTATGACTCTCTCATACTTATTCTAAAAGTGAAGTCAAAGACTCATGTGTGGGTAGATGATATAGTTCAGTGCTTGTGAGCGTTAATCAGGGCAATGGTCCCAGCCTCAGAACTAAAAATAATGTAGCAGTGATTGCACCATGAGTCCAAAGAGCACAGGAACATATTCTCGTGTATTCTTTCATACCAGCCTTTTCTCTTTAGGCTCTTATTTCTTTTCAACCATAAGAAATTCTTACAGAGACTATATTTGGGAGTTTGAATTTGCGATTCAGGTCTTGCAGTCTAGGAAAATTATTGCATTTAGATTTATTTTTCAATTGAAGCAGGCTTTGCTGACTCTGCTTTGGGTGGGCCTTACCTTTTCAGAGTAGGTGTGTGGGGAGACTCAGGAGGGCAGGAGGAGAGAAGGGAAGGGAAGCTGTGGTTGGTATGTAATAAGAATTAAAAATTTCTTAATATAAAAATATACTTAAGGAGATTTATTTTTATTTTAAAATATATAAAGGTGTTTGTTTATGTGTCTTTATATAAGTATTTGCATGGGAGTGCATGTGCCTGTGGAAACCCAGAGGTGCTGGGCACCCTGGAACTGGAATTACAGATAGTTCTGAGCTGCCTCACATGAATGCTGGAAATTGAGCTCTGGTACTTTTGAAGAGCATCAGATGTTCTCACCCACTGAGTCATCTCTCCAGCTCTAAGAAGATTACAAATGATTTAATATTTTCCTTCACATTATATTTCCTGTCTCACCAAAATTTCCATAAAACAAGGTCTCATAATTTTTTCTAATAAATTATTGCTATTATATTTATGCTTAGTATTTTCAGAACATGTTATTTAAAAGAACTCCCAAGATTTTTTTCATCTTAATCCCAAGCATACCCAAATTCACCTGTAGCTTCTTTCAACATATATTCCTGTAATGATTGACAAGAAGCCTAGACAATCTACCAATGAAGATATATAACCTTGTTGTCACCTCTGTGTTCAGGCTGTGCATATCACTGCCCAGGCAAAATTGGAGAAAAACAGAACAGAGAAAAAGAAGAATAGGAGTTCATGGGTATTGTTGGATATGAGAGTTTGCTACAGGATCAGAGGCAGAATTATGAACAAAGGGGATCATTTTGGAGCTTATGGGAAATAAAATAGAGTCATTAGACCTTAAATATATGGTGGGTGTTACAGAAATTACTTGATAGAGAATTACTAAGATGGATAGAAAAGCAAACGGGTAATTTACTACATAAGGACATTGCGTAGGGTCAATGGACACATTTTAAGTGGGCCGTAAAGCAGAATGAAACATCCAAATTACTGGTCTTGTCTCTCCTAGAAGTTATTACAAAATAAGTGATAGTTTTTATACACTTCAAAGAAAATATGTACTTCCTAAGAAAGAGCTAACAAAATGGTAATACCACCAGCTACTCTGAGAAATACAGAGACAAAAACGATCATGCTTTTCTTCAGCTAACGTGGTATCATGTTTTTTTTTTTTTTAAATTTATTTAATTTTCTCTTACCACATATTTGTTTACATTGTTTAACTTCCTCCAACTCCTCCCAGATTATTCCCACCTCCTTATTACATTTTATTACATGATTTTTATCTCTGGTCCGTCTCAAGATAAATAACAAATGACAAAAATCAAAGCAAGTAAACAAAAGCCAAAGATGAAAAGTAACAAGACAAAACAAAACAAGAAGCACATAGAAATCCATGAAGTTGATTTTGTGTTGGCCAGTTACTCCCTGGCATGTGGCCTGCCCTGAGAGTGTTGATACAATACCAGTGATGTTCTGTTGAAGAGAAACAATGATTTTCTTCCCTAGAAGGTACCAGTTACAAATACCTTCTTGTTTACCAGTGGAAATTTATGTCTATTTTCTCTTCTCATTGCTCGAGTTTGCTTTGAACATGTGAAGGAAGGCCTGTGTGCATTGTCAGTCTCGGTGAATGTATATGTGGATCAGCACTGTAGTATCTGGAAAACTCTGTGTTTTTTGGTTGTTTTCGCATTTTTGATGTTTGTTTTGCTTTTGCTCTTTGGCTGTCATTCCACATCTCTGGATTTCACAGGCTTTTCACTGCTTCTATGTATATCCCTGAACTTGGTGGGTGGAGTTTGCTCCAAAGTCTCTCACTATCTGCGCATGTCAAGTTGTGAGTCTCCAAGATTACCATCTCCTTTGAAAAGAAGTTTTTCATGTGGGAGTTATGTGAGGTACTTATCTATAGGTATAAAATATGTCATTAAGAATCATTTTATTTCTATGTATCATTAGCAAAGTAAAATTAGTAAGCTATTCCCCAAAGCCTATGACCTCTGTACTCCTGGGTTTATGGACAGTTCAATCATGTCAGGTAGGGGCTCCTTCCAATAAAATAGGCTTTAAATCTAATTTAAAAATTGAAAAACTATCCATTTGAAGTGAAGGTATACAGCAAAAAAATGGCATTCAGATTCTCAATAAGATGTTATAATTGTTATAGGAGGTTTGGTCTCATTTTACCTTGTGCCATGGGCCAACTACTGTGGCTCCATCATAATACAAATTATACTGGAAGCAAACAGACTTTTTTATTCCATTGTCTCCCTCTCTTGTCTAGCTTTATAAATTATTTTTCTTAATTAAACACGAGGCAGATGCTTTTTCTTCCCAAAGAAATAAAAAAAAAAATATCTGAAGAAAAAGCCACCCATACACTGATCTTCCTCCACACAGAGACATCATTATGTTTCTGTGTGTTTGCATATTTCTTTTAAATGCTCTAAATATTTATCAGCACTTGTCTTTTTTATTTCTCACTACTTTGCCAAATACAATAGAGAATAAACACTATGAATCCTGTTGCTTATATAGCCTTTAAAAGTGGAATTCAAGGAGAATAAATACTTGTGATCATTTATGAATTATTATATTGCTTAGATATAGTTCTTTTGACATTTTGAAATTTTGGATTTTATGTTATTTTATAAAATGGTTGTTAGTGAACATATTTTAGGTTTCTAGTACTTCTGGGAGAGGAAGAGCTTCCTAGGAGTCAGCCAATGCAGCTCTCAAGGTTGAGGAAAAGGGACTTAACGAAGGGGATGACACTTGTAACATGTGTGTGAAGTTACTATTCCATCTATGCCAAACAGTCATTCGAGTATGCAAATCTATGTGTCCGGTGGCATTACGTCAGTATCATTAGTGTTGTTTTTATTGGCCTCTACATGAGAAATGCTGCTCAGTACAGCATAGATAATCGGTTATATCCACAGTTCCAGTCTATGATTTGGCACTTTTAGAGAGCTGATTCTATGCACAATGTCCTGTTCTGGAATCATATAGTGAAGAAGAAAATATCTCTGGATTTGTGTTCTTTAGGAGAGTTTACAAAGATCATTGTTGACTCTTTAGATCCTTGATAGCAGTTAGCTGTGAAGAGGTTTAGTCCTGGCTTTTCTTTGTTGGTAGATTCTTGGAGCAATGATTTATTCATTTGTTATTGATCTGTGCAGATTTCCTATTTCTTCTTGAGTCCGTGAGGAAAGTATTAGATTCTACTAATTCATTGATTGGCTCAATTAACCAATCTGCTAATTATGCTTACACATAACTTTGGCTTACAAGCTACTTTATGAAGTATCCATTGATATTTCTTTTTTACATCTGCCTTTAATTTAAATCTTATCTCTTTTTATTGTTATTTTTGCTCAGAGTGTGTCAAGTCTTTCAAGTAACTAAACCTTAATAATTCCCATAAACTTTCTATTATCTATTCTATTTATTTCTTTATTATTTCTTATTTTTTGCCAACATGGAGTCTACTTGTTTTAAGTCAATCATTTTTTTTTTTTTTTTAGTTCATTGAGGTCTAAAGTAAAGTTGATTTTTTTGAGCTTCTTTTCATATGTTAGTATTTATTCTTATGAAGCATCTCAGCACTAATGCTTTTGCCACATCTCATAGTTTCTCTATGTAGTGTGTGTGGTTTGTCTCTAGATTTAAAATCTTCGTCTGCTTTCTTGTTTGACCTAAGAATTTTATAAGGTTGTAGTGGTTGGTCTTTATGTACTTAGGGATGTTCCTATGTTCTTGATGATGTTTCTATTGTTTTTTGATTGATTAAAGTTATAAACAGAAGATGTCAAACTATAAAACTCAAAGAGAAAAATATAGAAGTCAGTTTCGATCCTATGGATGTCTAAAATAATTTTTACATATTAAACAGAATGTTGAAGGTAGCTTGCATGATGAAAAAAGTAAGTAATTAAATAAAAAAGAAAGACTTTAGACTGGGAAAAAATAACTGTGAGATATAAGTCTACATAGGAGCCACAAAACTTGTTTAAACTAATGAAAAAATCACGTTAAATGTTGGATAAAGAACTTAAATAGATATTTTTAAAAGAATATGCAAATGTGTAATGTGTATGTGAAAATATGCTCAATGTCAATAATATCAAAGAAAGAAATATTAAAACCACAATGGGATATTATTTTATACCAATTAAGATGAATATTATAATAAATAAATATTGTTCTTTATGTGGACAAAAGTGTAAATTTAAGGAACACTTATAGAAAATAATATGAAGAATTGTCAACAAATTAAATATAGGGTAATCATATAACCCCCCAAACCCTTTACTGAGGAAAGAGCCAATAGAAATAAAGTCAGTATTTTCTAGGGCCAACTGCACAGCCATGTTCATTTTAGCATTATCCTGCATTATTAAGAGACAGGGATACTCTAACTTCCCATTGACAGATGATTAAATGTCAGCATTGTGGCATACAGTTGTAGGCAACAGAGCATAGCTCAACCTATAGAAAGAGCATAGCTGAAACCTGAAGATGTGTAAGTGAATAAGTCAGATCTGGAAGAAAACATTCTCAGATGTTCTTAATTACATGTGTAATTCTTTGAAAAGTTCAATAAATATGAACAGAGTAGAGCAGCAGTTCCTGTAGCAGAGTGGATTACTAGAGGAAAGTAATAGAGGAGTAAAAGGAAGAAATAGTGAGTACAAGGACAAGATTTATATCTAGACACAGAAATATGTTATATAAGCACAGAAGAAATACAGCATTACCTATAGAATAAAAAATAAAATTTCATTTAAAAATAAAAAGGCATTTTTATCACCAATAAAAGGATGATTGTATTAGGTTATATCTTTGTTTTTCTGCAGTCATATTTTCACAATGTAAATATACAGCTAAAGTTCCTTGTTGTACATTTCCAATATATGCAATAAAAATAAATTTTGAAAAAATGAATAAGGCAGAATCATTCAACCAGCTGCAGATGGTGAGATGACTCATAATTCAGAACAATGTATTATGTCTAAAAATAGGTCCTTAAAATAGCACTAATAGTCTATTTGAAGGTAAGAATGTCCTTTGGTCTGTGTTCCATTATCCAATGTTTCTACACAAATGCTTGTCAACCATTCAAAGTTAGAAGCAGCTGCCAGAATTTAGATAAAAAGTTCAGGCTTTTGTTTACACTAAAAGGTTACTGAAGTGTGACATTGTAATTTTTATTTACATGTTTCAAAAATTCTGCATGTTAAAATCTTTTCTTAACAGACATGCATTTTGATTTGCATTTCTCTGATGGCTAAAGATGATGAGCACTTTTTCAGATGCCTTTCAGCCATTCGTAATTCCTCTGCTGAGAATTCCCTTTTTAGCTCTGTACCCCATCTTTTGATTGGGTTATTCAAAGTTTTAGACTCTAGATTCTTGAGCTCTGTATATATCTTAGAAATCCGTCCTCTATCACTTGTAGGGCTGGTGAAAATCTTTTCCCATTGTGTAGGCTGTTGTTTTGTCCTATTGACAGTGTCCTTGGCTTTACAGAAGCTCCTTAGCTTCAGGAGATCCCACTTATTGATTGTTGGTCTTAGTGTCTGTGCCACTGGTGTTATATTTAGGAAGTGGTCACCTGTGCCAATTCGTAGAAGTGTATTTCCCACTTTCTTTTCTATCAAGTTCAAAATGGCTGGGTTTATGTTGAGGTCTTTGATCCACTTGGATTTGAGTTTTATGCAGCGTGACAGGCTCGGACCTATTTGCATTTTTCTACACACTTCCATCCAGCTATGCCAACACCATTTGTTAAATATACTATCAATTTTCCATTGAATACGTTGGGCCTTTTGTCAAAGATCAGGTGTTCATAGGTTTTGGGTTAATGTCTGGATCCTCAATTCTATTCCATTGATCCACAAGTCTGTTTTTATGCCAGTACCAGGCTGTTTTTATTACTGTAGCTCTGTAGTATAGCTTGAAGTCAGGGATGGTGATACCTCCTGAGGTTCTTTTGTTGAGTAAAATTGTTTTGACAATCCTGGCTTTCCTGTTATTCCAAATGAAATTGAGTATTTTTCTTTCAAGGTCCAAAAAATATTGTGTTGGGATTTTGATGGGCAGTGCATTCAATCTGTAGATTGCCTTTGGTAGAATTGCCAATTTTACTATGTTGATCCTACTAATCCAGGAACATGGGAGAGCTTTCTATTTTCTGATATCCTCTTCAATTTCTTTCTTCAGTGATTTAAATTTTTTGTCAAATAGGTCTGTTGCTTCTTTGGTTATAGTTACCCCAAGGTACCACCTAACATCTGTTAGATTGGCTAAGATAAAAGGCACAGATGACAGCCTATGTTGGAGAGGATGCAGAGCAAGGGGAACACTCACCCATTGCTGATGGGAGTGTAAGCTTGTTCAGCCACTTTGGAATGCAGTATGGTGGTTTCTCAGAAAATTGAAAATCAATCTCCCCAAGGACTCAGCAATACCACTTCTGGGTGTATACCCTAATGATGCACAGTCATACTCCAAAGGCATTAGCTCCACTATGTTCATAGCAGCATTATTTGTCATAGCAAGAACCTGGAAACAACCTAGATGTCCCTCAACTGAAGAATGGATTAAGAAACTGTGGTACATCTACACAATGGAGTACTACTCAGCAGTAAGAAAAAATGATATCCTAAAATTTGCAGGCAAATGGATGGACTTGGAGAATATTGTCTTGAGTGAGGTATCACAAACTCAGAAAGATAAGCAGGGGATGTACTCACTCATTAGTGGTCTCTAAACAAACAAGAAAAAAGCCAAGCATGCCCAAGCTGCAAATCACAACCACTGAACAGCTTGGGATCAGAAACACCCTGGACTGACTCTTCAGATCCCACTCCACCTAAAGGAACACCTGACTCACTCTTGAGGAAGGGGAGACAAAACTGGATCTGCCAGGAGTGGAGACTGAACTAAGTAATATTGGGTCAGTGGGACCATGGGACTCTCTGCTGCCTCTCCAGGGAGGGGATTGGGAATTTTGGAGAAGAAAAAATGATCCGATGTGGTGGGAGGGGGAAGGGACCTTGAATAATGATATACACAGATAGAAAGCGTGACTTCTTTTTTCATAATAATAATAATAATAATAATAATAAAACAGACATGCATTTCAATGTCTTTACTCACTAAAATGAATGTAAAAAACTATGAATTAGCAGTATTTTTCCTTCCAGTTGTTTTCTCTTTCATCTTTTAGTTGTTGAGTAAGAATTGGAAATGTTCCAACTTACAATATTTAAAGAGAGATCACAAAACCAACTCATAATGACTCAAGGGCTGTATTAAAATAGCTGACATAAAAGCAAGAAGGTAAATCATCCCTGTCAATATCTTCACACGTGTATATTATAGGTCTTTGGTATCCCTTTCTGAAAGCATACCTTCCAATTTCTAAGTAAAATATATTTATATTTCATTTCCAATTATGCTATGTGGATTTATGGGTGATATAAAATCTTCATACAGAAGCAGTTGGTGTGATGTGAAGCCATGGTTCTTTTTATTTCTTCTGCAAGGATAGGTCATATCTACTCTTATTCTCAGCCCTCATTTTCTGTGACTTCTCTACATAAAGGATATTACTTTATACTAGTTATCCATAAATGCCCTTATATATTTTTTTGGCTTATGAAAATTTTGGGGGCTGGAGAGATGGCTCAGCAGTTAAGAGCACTGACTGCTCTTCCAGAGGACCAGGGTTCAATTCCCAGCACCCACATGGCAGCTAACAACTGTCTTTAGTTCCAGTTCCCAGTTCAAGGCAAATAAATAAATAAATAAATAAATAAACATTTTTTTTTTAAAAAAAGAAAATTTGGATTTCCTTTATAATTACTAACATGTAACTTTACTTTTCTTATTTGAATCAAAAGTGGTAGCTATCTATGTTATTAATTATCTGTCTATCATCTGTCATCTATCATCAGTGTCTATATTATATACTTACACATAATGACACTATCTCAGTACACAGAAGGAATTTAAGAGACAGAGGATAGGGAGATGAACAGCCAAAGGGCATCTTCTGGCCACAACACAGTGGTTTGCCCTTATAGAGTTACCACAACTGTGATTATCTGCACAAGAAAAGTTGCTTAAACACTTCATAGTGGATTGGGAATGTCCCTTGAGGACCCATTGTTCTTTAGAGTCTATTGACAGTTAAAGTTTATTGAAGAAGCTAGTGTCATTTTCTTCCAAGATGTAGCCACTGAAAGTTGCCTTTACTCCAGTAAATAACCTCCCCAAACACTGTAAGATGTCTAATAAAATTCACCAAAAGAAGACAGAAAAGAGGGAGCACGGCTTACTGGAAAGAAGATTTCACAGGAGAAAGAAGCAGGGTAGAGAAACAGGATGTGAAAACTCACTAAAATGTATTATATAATATACCAAATTGTCAGGTAAATTAAAAAGTTAACTGTTACAGAAATTTAAATTAATTTCAAATGAAAATAAATGGATAATGCAGCAGCTAAAATGATGAAAAAACTTGAATGGATTTTTGGAGGAAGTAATACATTAAAATATATAACAATATTTAGTACAATATAGCATTGCTTAAGACAAACAACAAAGTAGAGAAACATTAAATTTAGTAAAAATAATTCTATATGTATTTTTTTCTGGCTAGAGGAAAGTGAGAAATACAAGTTCAAATGGTCTATTATATATTTAAAAAATTATCCCAAGATCACTAACTCTAAGGCATATTTAATAAAATTTCAAAACTTTAAAGAAAAAACAAGGAGATTTCTTGAGTACTTCATCAATGCAACCATAATACACACTTTTAATGAAAAAAAATCTGTTATCAGTGTCATTCTGAAGAACATGACTGTTCGAGAAGGGAATGTGGTCACACTTCAATATTCCCAAGGATAGAAAATGGGACCCAGGGCCAGAGAGAGGCTCACAAGGCAAAGGCATGTTCTGTCAAGCCTGACAACCTCAGTTTCATTTCCTGAATCCTAATGGTTGAAGGAGAAAATGTGTTTTGCTTTGATCTCTACATATGCATTTCAGAATTCATTTATATTTATAAACACATATACACAAATACATGAATGTACTTAAAAAATAGAAGTAGGATTTAAGGATTTAACATGAAGCCAGATAAACTTCTAAGTATAAGGACAGAAGGGAAATAGTGTATAAACAAGGCTTGTGTGAAGTAAGGGCATATAGAGCAGTCTGTCATTAGAAGTCATTTTATTGTTTTGTTCCTTTAGCAGAACCATACCAATTGGTTTTCTTATAGGCTCAGGAGCTATTTAATTTCAAGTTCTTGATCACTTTAATAATGTCAGGCATGAGTTCTATCTTATGCAGCAGGTCTTAAATCATGTAAAAAGTGACCTGTGATTCTTGTACTATTTGTTCTACTCGCACTGTTTTGTTCCGGTAGGTCATTGTTGTAGTCACAGGGTCTGCACCACCTGATACTAATTACTTTACTTCTCCAGTAAAAAGTACTTTCTCAAACAGTGAATTTTAGCCAACAGGGGTAAAGCTTCAAGTTAGGTAATGGCTAACCTTCCCCATGGCTAATAACATAAGTACATGTTTTTTTTTTTTTTTTTTTTTTTTTTTTTTTTTTTTTTTTTTTTTTTTTTTTTTTTTTTTTTTTTTTTTTTTTTTTTTTTTTTTTTTTTTTTTTTTTTTTTTTTTTTTTTTAAGAAATAGGGCCTTAATATCAGATATTAAGATATTAAGGAGAGCAATGGATAGTCTTGGCATAGCCTTTGTTGTTTGAGGTCTCCATGTGATCCATTTGGCCAGTGACTCACCAAAATGTAATTTATTTATGGCACAGGTCATTTTTCTTTGTGAAAAATGATGTCTAGTTGGGACATTGTCTTCCTGTTATTTGGTGACCCTATTTGGATTCCTTTCATTGATGAATATATTTTAGAAAGTTTGAAGAGCAGTAGGTCTTTATTGAGTTTTCAAGTGCCCTTTGATGGAAATGCCCTTCCACAGATTTCCTGTTTTACTCTTCTCTTCTAAACTTTACCATATGTAAACCTCTTATTATAGTTTACTACTTTTTCTTCATAACACTATATTCTATTTCCATCTCCCTAGAAGACCCCTCCCTCACCCTGGTATATGCTATTAGTGACCTAACCTTTGGGGTTAGAGAGGTTTTCTGCAGGTCAGTGGGTAATCCATAGGAAAGAAAATGACTAGTAGAAATGGCTCAGAGTGGCAGCAGAAAAACAGAGACACTGGGTGAAGTGGGAATGTTCTTCTGTAGAAGTAAGCAGGAAAATTGACGTACAGGTAGGAGGAGGGCCGAGTCAGGCAGACTCAATCCAGCCTTTAAGGAAGAACCATGTAAGTTACTCAGGTGAGCCACTGGCCAGCCGACAGGCAGGACAGGTTAATGGAAATGGGTTGAATTAAGATGAATTAGCTAGCTAGCAATATGCCTGAGACCTAGGCCAAACAGGATAAAATCGATATAAGCTTCTGAATAATTTTTTTTTGTGGGGGAGCAGCCTCAGGCAGGTCTGGACTTCTGTCCAGAGGATGCAGAAACCTCCTCTAACAACTGGGTCTGCTCCAAATGGAGTACCCTAGGAATAGAGATGGGCTAGGAGGAGGGATTCCTGTAAGGCACTGTAGCAGGACTAAGAGTAACTCTGGAGAGACATGAATTGAGAAGCAAAAGAACAACTGATGTTAACCTAGAGTACTGGAGGACCTCGGTAGAAAGAGTTTCTGCTGGTGCATAATTTAAATAAAGGGATGAAAATAGGCTATAAGGAAAAGCCAAGAGAGTCAGTTTGAAAGAGCCCACCTGTGCTATTTTCATATTCAATGCTTACATTTTATTTTTATGTAAATACTCAGGTTTCTGAACAGAAATGTAGGCAGAACTAATAGAGGCTTAGTGTGAGCAGAGAAACAAAGAAACTGAATAGTGTAGGGAACTACTGAAAGCATCAGTGCTCTGATAGGCAGCGCTGCCTTAATTTTGAAAGGCAAAAGTACTCGGGGTGATAAAGCCAGCAAGAGTATCCTTGAAGAACGGTATTCTCAAGCCTTGTGGAGGAGCAAACACTGTTGCTAGCAGTGAAAGTATTCCTTTCCTTATTCTATATTGAGATCTTAATGGCTGACTAGAGAGGAATGTTTAAAACTGGAGTCAAGAACAGAAATTAGTAATAAAAAATGGGTAAAGCAAGGACTAACAAGGTACAGAGTATTTACATAGAAAACATGAAACAGGACACTATCTGCAAGAGATAAGAACTCTCTTGCATCTTTAAAATGCTGAACTCCCTTCTTGTGGCTCTGTGTTTAGCTCAGAGTGTAGCAAGATGTTATAAAGTTTCTGAGCTAGTGTTCACTTATTGATTGATTGCTCCCTAAGAAGAGGAGAAAGCATCTGTATTATGGACCTTCAGAGTGTCAAGGCCAATAGAATGCGTATAAACAGATGGAAATTTATTTTAAGGATTTGGCATATGAGATTGTGTAAGTTGGAAATTCAATATCTGCAGTAAAGAGGAAAGCTGAAGCCATTGCCTGAAGGTTATCAGCTCCTGAAAATCCTCCTCCTGATTAGAGCCAGCCAAAATGATGCCCAGGTAATTTGCTCTAGGAAACACAACTAATTTCATTTCTGCTAACAAAAGTACTGTTCATATCCAGAGACATATGTAGATAATGTCACTAAACACACACACATGACAGTGTCCTACATCATGACTATAGCCCTACATTGGTCAAGAGTTAGAGTTGAAAATACAGAATGTAAGTGCCTCTACTTGATTTCTTGATTGTGTTCTGTGGTTATCACTTATGACATCCCATATCACTTATGTTCCACTTCTATGTCATGCAAGCTGCAACTGCCATCTGCTATTGTGTTGTCTTTTCTACTTCCTTATCTCTCCTCTGCTTTTCTGCCTTTACTCTGCTGTGCTGCTGCTCCTTCTCTTTGCTCTGTTCATGACTTTAGTGAATCATGTTCTTTCCTGTAAACCAGGACTTACCCAATTATTTATTTTTTCATTATATTTCATAGGGTATATTCAAATCTGGTTTACTGTCTTTACATACCAATGTCTGCTAAATCTCTCTTTCCAGCTCTGGCCTTTTCTAGCAATTTCAGCTATATCCTCAGCAAATTCACTAGAATATAGAGTACTACACACTTAAAAATATCAAACAAGCAATCAATTTTCTTTATAAATTCTTCTTCCAACATCTTCTCCATGTTCATAAATAGACAATGTCTACTATTCAATTGCTCAATGCAAAAATTTTAATTATTGAGTTTTCAGTACTACTACTACTTTTAATTACTATGATAAATATCAAATTTAACATATAGCTCATTTAGTTACATTGAAATGTATCTGTCTGTACTTACTGCTATCATTCTGTGCTTGCCACAGCTATTTTTTTAATTGTCTTGCTATACTGTCTCCTAACTAGTCTCATAGGCCCTCACTTTGCCCTAAAGTCTTCTTTCTCAGTTTTCCCTTGGCAGTTGATGACTTTCTGACTTAGTCTGTTCAAAAAAATCTGCAGTATATACGAAAGACTGATACAATTGAATAATTTACCTAATGGTATTTTATCAATAGTAGATTCTAAGTTTTAATAATATGCTTATATAATATACTCTTATCATGAATGCTAGTTTTAAGCTAAATAAAAATGTTTTATTTACTGTTTTATTATTTTCAGCTTCTTATTGATTCAAAAAAAGCATAAAATAAGTCAAATATACCAGAAGTAGTTTTATGTGTTCTTCTATTTTATATACTAAAAATGCAGAACTAGATTTCAAATCTTTACGTAACTTGTCTAACTTGTCCATGTCTTTCTTTTAATCTCATACACTGATACTTCCTGATTTTATACACTGGAAGCCACATAAGTGACCCTCTGCTGGCTGAACCAACCAGACTTGATTTTGTTTTTTTCTTGAATTTTACCCTTCTAGGTTTTCATTTAGTTCTTGGAAAACATTAAGATTAGATCATTATGCAAACTTCTGATTTTTAAACCTGAACATCTGAATTCATTTCCTAAGCCTTATAGGTAAGAAGAAAATTAACTCCTACAATTAGTTTTCAACCTCCAAGGGCACACACACACACATGAAAAGGAGGAAAGAAGGAAGGGAAGGATAGAGAGGAAGAGATGAGAGAGAGAGAGAGAGAGAGAGAGAGAGAGAGAGAGAGAGAGAGAGAGAGAGAGAGAGAGAGAGAGTTACAAATGTTACATAGCAGTAGGGGTGCATGTTTTCATGGTTGCAGAGTCTTAGCTAGTCTACCTGAGGGAAAATCTCTGTCCTTAGGGACTGACACTTAGGTGACTTGGGAGAGATGGCAAAGTTAACAGAATATGAGAGGAAAGCAAAAGACAGTTTCAGACTGGTCCCATGGCTGATGGTGGCAATATGAGAGGGAACAGGATTGTATCAAGTGGGTAGATAAGACATAGGGGCCTGGTTACAGGTCAGATTATTTAAGATTTTAGAGATTACTTAAAAGATAGTTTTGCTAGTGTCCAGACACTTATAGACTCTTCCTGAAAAAGTAACTTGCTAAAATTCCCGTTAATAATTCATTTTTATAAACATGATTGAAACACGGATGAAAAATTGCAGCAATTTGGTTTCAATGATTTGTATGAAAGCAGGTCATATTGAGGGCTGTGTGAGCAGAGTTTTAAAATAACTTGAAATAAACTAACCATAAATGCTGGGGCCTCCCTCTCACTGTAACCTGTTGAGGTCCTTACAACAGTAATTCTGTGACACCAGAATGCAAAATACCTACAATTGTTCCTCTTGGCCAAAGACTTCCTTCTCTTGTGAACATGAGGAGCTTGCAAATAAGAATCCAGGGCTTTAGAGCATTTCAGAAGGATCAGAGTATAATAGAAAATGCCAGCAGTGATTGGGTTTTTGATTTTCATAAGTTGCAGGACACAGCATAAAGCTATTGCTCAAAGATTCCAGGTAATTGAAAATTTAAAAAGATGATAATGGATACAGTACAAATTAACTCAAGTATGGTATAGACACAGTATCATTTTAGATATGAACTTCTTATAAATTTTTGTACCTTGGTTAGAAATCACAGTTTGCTTCTTATTTAATTTCTCTTATACTTCCTCCCTCTCTCTTTCTTGTTTAGTCTTTCTCTTTCACTTTCCTTAGATTTTGCAAAGAAAAGGTAGAGGTAATGATTGATTTACTGATGTCTGCTTCTCCACATAGTGTCTGACTTGACTATGACCTTAAATGTGACAGCCTCCTGTCCTCCTCCCCAAAGAGGCTTCCTTCTCCAGCTATTCGTTGAAAATACAATTGTCCATTAATACTCCACCCCAGTCCGATTGGTCATATTTCCATATCCACTAATCCCCAGTTCACTGACAAAATCTCTTTTATTTCTCCATCCCAGAGAGATCCAGGTGTTTCCCTCAGAAACCTCCTTGCTACCTAGTCTTTCTGTGCCTGTGAATTCTATAATCGTTATCCTTTATTGTATAACTGATATCTACTTACAAGTGAGCACACTCTATGTTTGTTTACCTGGGTCTGGGTTACTTCACTCAGCCACATTTGTTTTTCTAGTTTCATTCATTTACATTTAAATTTCCTTGTGTCCTTATTTTTACAATTGTGTAATACTTCATTATGTAAATGTACCACATTTTCTTTATCAATTCTTCTGTTGTGGGACATCTTAGTTTTTTCCACGTTCTACCTATTACAACTAAAGCTACTATAAACATAGTATAGCAAGTGTCCTTGTGGTATGCTTGGGCATCCTTTGGGTATATGCCCAAGAATGGCATAGATGGGTCTTGTGTTAGATTGACTCCCAGTTTCTGAGAAAACTGCCACAGTTACTTTCAAAGTTCTGTAGAAGTTTGCACTCACACCAGCAATGGAGGAGTGTTTCCTTTACTCCACATCCTTTTTACCATGAGCTGTCATTTGTGGGTTTTTCTCTTATCCACTAAGACAGGTGTAATGTGGAATCACACAGTCATTTTGTCTGCATTTTTCCTGCTGGCTAAGAATGTTGAACATTTCAAGTGTTTCTCAGACATTTGATATTCCTCTGTTGAGAATTCTCTGGGTAGATATGTGCCCTCTTTTAAAATTGGACTATATGATTTTCTGATATTTAGTTTACTAGAAAGGGAAGACATTTTTGGGTTACATAAAAACTTAGTATAAGGGACTCTCCCAGGAATCTACAAGTATGACTCCAGCTAAGATGTCTGCCAATAGTGAATAAGTTGCCTGAAAGGCACATCATTTATGATCAGATGTTACCTGGCCCAAATATTATGAGAAAGGCATCATCCAGCAGCTGATAAATGCAGAGACAGAGACCCACAGCCATTCATTAGACAGGTCCAGGGAAAACCTGCCAAAGAGAAGAGGAAAGAATTGGAGGAGCAAGGGGGATCAAGGAGAGCACAAGAAAACTCACAGGTCAACTAACTTAGACTCATTCAGAGGGGCTCACAGAGACTGAACTGACACTCTGGGAGCCTGCATGGGACTGACCTAGGTCATCCGCATGTATGCGACAGTTGTGTAGCTTGGTCTACTTGTGACTCCTTACACTGGGAACAGGGGCTGTCTCTGACTCTTTTACTGGCTTTTGGGATCTTGAGCCTCATAATGGGTTGCCTTACCCACCCTAAATACATAGAGAGGTGCTTAATCTTACTGTAACTTAATATGGCACCTTTGGTTGATATCCATGGAAGGCCGGCTCTTTTCTAAATAGGAATAGAGGAGTGAATGGAGTGGTGCAGAGAGAGAGAAGTGGCAGGGAAGGACTGAGTGGAGAAGAGGGAGGGAAAACTGGAGTTGGATTGTAAAAGAAAAAATAAAAAGTAGGAAGAACAATAAAAACATTCTGTCAGTTGGTGTATCACCCATCCAAACTCATGTTTTCTAAAAACTCCAATTCTTTGGTCTGTAGAGCCTCCAATGCCAGAATAAAATCTACAGTTATGTCTTAAAAACCTATGGAAAAAAGAAGTCATTCCATATGTCCTTGTTCCAGTCTCTTAAGTTCAGCAGGGTGAACTGGCAGGAGGCCAAAGACACAGGATAATGGGAAGAACTTGTCTTCTGTTGATTGATCACTTCCTTTATAAATCAAGGAGCACTATAGCTGAGGGCAATGACATATTAAAAATCTTTTAGTCAGTAAATCCTTTCTTTCACCATTATTTAGGCAGTAATGATATTGCATAAATGATAAAGAAATAGATCTAAAATAACACTTGTCTAAAAATCAAGTTTACTTAGGAATTTGGAAGAGGTCAGAGATTAGGCTACTTAAAAGATCTCCATTAGTACTCAGTTGTGGAAAGAGAAATACAAAAGTTTTGTCTTCTTATAGTCTCATATAATTAGTGAGCATATACTGACTAATATCAATGATGGAGAAAAAGAAGGAAAATTCAGAAACAAAAGGTTTGTTCAGAGACTGGGGTGGTTTTGCTTCCTAATAAATAATTAAGAAGGCAGAGAAGGAGATTCTAATTGGGGAAATTTGGATTCTGAGCCCATAGTGGTGGCAGCCACAGCCCAGTAAACTACATACAGCATGAAGCTGAAAAAGAACCAACTCATTAATGCTACAGGATATAACTGTCCCCTTCAAGACTTTAGAGTAGAAACCCTAGTCCCTCAAGAATAGGCCTGAGGATACCTTGACCTGGTCCATGCTGTTCTTGATTGGTTCTGATACCTTGATATTACTGCTCCAGTTGTTCTGTGTTCTAGAGTCTCTCCCTCCCTTCCTCCCTCCCTCTCTCTCTCCTTTCTTCCCTTCTTCTCTCCCTCTGTCTCTCTCTCCTTAATATTCTAAATTCTTTGTATCTGAAGGCCTTTAGTCATGTTCTACATCATGCCTAGAATCATGCCTAGAGTACAATCACCAAAATAAACACAAAGCACATATTTCCAATCATTTAAAAATGTTTTAACTTTCTCTGTGGGATGCAATAACAAAATGGCAACCCCCATGGAGACATTTGTAGTGAAATGTTTCTCTGTCCCTCCTGGCTAGTCCCCCAGCCATTTAGTCCCAAATAATCACACATGATTACTATCAAACTCCTATACTTTAAATTAAACCCTATTTCTTATTTATGTTTAGCCACATGACTTGATACCTTTTGCTCAGTGCAGCACTCACATCTTCCTCTGTGTCTGGTTGATGTCTGCTCTCTTCTTTTCCTCTCCCAGATTGCTTCTCACCTGGTTGCCCTGCTTCTACTTTCTGCCTGCCTTCTAGCCAATCAGCATTTTATTAAATCAATACAAGTGTCAAATATATATACAGTGTATAAGAGCATATCCCACAGCAGACATTGTCCTTCCAAGTTCTTGCTTCTGTTTATTCATGGAGCTCTTATTGCTTATTCACTTAGATTTTTCATTATTAGAACCTAGGTTCTTTAAGAACAGAAAACAGTTGTGTGACTCAGCACTTAGAATGCTTACTCAACTGTAAGTATCAAAAATTCTTTATTTAGTTTCTCAAATAAATGAATAATGCATAAATCAACATCCTTATTATTGACTAGTAATTCTAGTATATAATAAATAGTAGAATACATAAATACTTGAAAATAAATTATTTTGAGTATTAATTCAGATTTTAAATATAGTGTCTTCTTTTCTGTGGCTGATAAGTGATGTACAAAAAAAGGTAACTATCCATTCAGGTATCAGTAGAAGAGAAGTGTAAAAAGAATAATTGAAAGTTTTGAACTTATGTGGATATTCTCATGCATAAGGCTTCCTTTTATTCAGGTCCTGTGCAAGGCTTAGTAGTAATGTCACCTGCTTAAATTCTTACAGCAAACATGTAGCTGTTTATGCTCTTTCTTTTCAGGTGAGAAAACTGGAAAAAAAGCAAAGCATGTCCAAGCTGCAAAGCACAAACACTGAACAGCTTGGGATCTGAAACACCATGGACGGGCACCTTGGAGCCCATTCCCTTCAGAGGAACACCTGAACCAGTCTTGATGTTGGGATGAGGAAAGCAGGTCTCCCTGGAGTGGATCCTGAACTCAGCCTCCTTGGGAACTTGAGACCTCCTGCCCTTGCTGAGGAGGAGACAAAGTGATGGAGAGAAGAGTGAGTGACTGGGAGGGTGGGGAAGGGAAAGGGAGCTTGAACAAGGGTGTACACAGATACAAAAATATGACTTTATTCATAATAAAAAAGCAAAAAAATGTAAAAAAAGTACTAAGTCATGTACCCAAGCTTCATAACTAACATTCTTTCAGTCTCTCCCAGATGACCTCAGCTGAAACAAATTAGTCTGTGACATTTTATATCTAAGCAATGACTGAAGATAAATTTTAGGGATCTTGAATTTGGTTCTACTCCTGGCAGACAATTAAGACAAAAGAGGTGTTGCCATTTAGAGGACATATAAAAGCAAGGGCTTTGCCACTAATAGTCAATAAAATCTTCACAATGCATTTTCCATGGCTGTTCTGGATAAATTCCAGATAGATCAATTAGCTTTAATGCCTTCAAATGTCTCTAACACTTTAAGTTTCATAGTATATTCCAAATGTCCATCTAATTTGTAGGTCATTACTGACAATGGACTATGAAAGTCAACTTTTTTCAAGGTCCAGAACATAACACAGAATAAGGAGAGTAAAGCAAATAGCCAATACATTGTATATTGAATAAAAGAGAAAAACTTATTATCATGGAAGGGAGGGTAGAGGGACAAAAACATAATAATAAAATCAGATAGCTAAAAAGGAATAAACATAATCAGTGTAATTAAAGGGCAATCATCTCTTCACAAACACATGCTGCATTTGTAATGCTTTTTATGCTTTATGTCTGATTCTACAATTTGTAAGTGCTAATTCAATCACTAAACAATCCAATGAGATTGATACTATACTCAATTTGCATATGTGAAACCTGAGAAAATTCACAAGCAAACATAAAACAAATTGGAAATTAAAATAATCCTAAGCAAAACAAACAAGCAAACAAACAAAACTCCCAAATTTATTATTGATTTATACTACCTGTCTTCAAATTATACTGCAGAGCCATAGTGACACATATAGCTTGTTACTGACACATCGACCAGGCAGATAACTTAATTGAATAGATGAAAAGAACAAGAAATAAACCTACATAAACTTAGCCAGCTAATATTTGATTGACAAGATTATCAAAAGCATACATTGGAAAAAATGAACAACATATTAAAGATGATATATTACAGTGGGATTTCCACTTATAGAAGAATGGAATTAGACTGATTGTCACCACACAGTACAAAAATCAATATCAATGGACCAAATACCTTTATTAAAACCAAATAATTGAAATATAAAGAGCAAAATACAGGGTAAATACTTCACCATACAGGTGTAGGCAGGAATTAGCTAACTGGAGACCTTAGGACCTCCTGCCCTTGCTGGAGAAGAGATAAGGAGATGGGGAGAAGAGAGAGTGACTGGGAGGGCCGGGAGGGAGAAGGGAGTTTGAGCAAGGGGAAACATGGATAAAAAATAAGACTTTATTCATAATATATAAAAAAAGAAAATGAAAATCTCTTCAGCACACAATAATATTCAAAACAATGGCAAACTGTAATTACAGAAAAATTAAGAAGCTCTCCCAGCAAAGGAAACAATCATCAGAGTAAATAGACAGCCTTGGTACAGTCTTTGCTAGCTATGGCTCAGATGGGTGTGTAACAGTGTATATAAAATGAAAATGAAAACACACACACACACTTGAACACACAAATTACAAGTCAAGAAAGGTGCTAATGAACAGAGAGTTCTCTGGAGAAGAAATATAAGTAGTTTTAAAAGTGTATTTTAAGCATGCCCAAGCTGCAAACCACAACCACTGAACAGCTTGGGATCAGAAACACCTTGGACTGACTCCTTGGATCCCACTCCCCCTAGAGGAACACCTGACTCAGTCTTGAGGTTGAGGGGAGAAAACTGGATTTGCCAGGAGTGGAGGCTGAACTAAGCAACATTGGGACTGTAGGACCTTGGGACTGCCTGTAGCCTGCCCAGGGAGGGATGGGGAGTTGTGGAGAAGAGAGAATGACCTGATGTGGTGGGAGGGAGAAGGGACCTTGAATAAGGATATACAAGGATACAAGTATGATTTCTTTGCTCATAATAATAAAATTTAAAAAAGTGTATTTTAAAAAGTATACTTATCCATCAAAAAATTTATATTAAAACAACTTTGAGGTTGGTGGGAGGAAGCTGAGGGGTGAGTGGGAGGAGGGGAAGGAATGGAAACTGTAGTTGGTATGTTTAAAAAACCAACTTTAAATTATATCTTACTGAGTTAAAATGTCTTCTTCATAGAGAAAACTTGTGACAATAGATCTTAGTAAAGATTCAGGAAAAAAAAACTTTTATTCATTGATGACTGGGGTATAAATTGTTGCAGTCATTCCCCAAATACATATGAAAGTTTATATATATATAAAAAAAAACTTATGACCCAACTCAACATCTCCTGCCATATAGAGGACTCCAAATCCTACCACAGAACAATTTAGATACATGCTTGCATATCGATGTTTGATTCTCCCTCTCCTGTGTGTCTTTCTGTTACTCTCTGGTTCCCCTCTCATGTCACAACACACATATACACACTGACAATCTCCTGCATACCCTTGAAGTTAGAATGTCAAAGAGGATTTTAGAAAGTTATAGGGAGTAACCTATGAAATGAGAAAGAAAGCTATTGAGGGTATTCATGGTAAACAGGTGATAGGAGCAACAGATAGAGATGAGGATCAAAAAAAAAGTATACTGGATAATTCCTCAATAAAACCTAATACTTTGTGTGCTAGTGTGCTGTTTTTCCTATGTAAGCTGACTTGGTCACAGTGTTTTATCACAGATATAGAAAAATAACTGCCGTAACTATCTAAACAATATAAAGAATGAAATTAAAAAAGAGAAAAATAGAAAATAAGCAGCATAAATGACATATACAACAAGTAAGAAAGAATTAGAATTCATATATACTATATTCAGGCGTTGTATTTTGGAAGCCAAATGATATAACGATAATGGCTGACATAACTGTAATGACATGACCAGCTTTAAATTTGTGTCATGGAGGTAGTGGTGCAGCAGACAATTGTTTTATTGTCTCTATGAGGCATTAACTAAGTCAGCTAGCCTCTGAGGCATTTCACATTTAGCCATCAATGATAAATGAAATGTTGTAAGGGATGCATTCCATTGTAATAAATAAGATGTTATGTATTATTTCAATGCAAGCACTGCAAAGCTTTCAGTGCATATTGAATAGCTCTGAGTAGCTCTTCCTTTCTCTACATTAAAAATCAATGAGAAATAGGGGATAATGTACCATTAACAGTGAGCCTGAAGTCTAGAACTAAGCTAAGACATATAGTCAAAGAAGGCCTTTGAGAAATTATCACCTGCAAGAATGAACTGAAATCTTTCCTAGTGTCAGGATGTGAGCATGGGATGTTATGGACTTGGTCAGTCAGGTCTCATCTGCTATACTCAATGGGAGAAAAGGCACAGAAAATCTTCCCAGACTTTGTTCTCCACAGTTCATGTGATACAGGCAATGAGAGGGTATACTATTTCTACAGGTATCCTCTAACACCATGACATGCATATTTAACTTTGATGTCTTAATGTCCTACATCTTTCTTTTTATTATTATTTTTTTATATCCTTCACTGGTCCCCCTCCCTCCCCTCCTCTCTGTCCTCCCTCAGACTCCCTCCTTAATCCCCCCATCAGTTCCCCAAGGAAGGCAAGGAATCCCAGGGTAAGTCAGTTCAGTCTGGCATAGCCAGTTGAGATAGGTCTAAATCCCTCCCCTCACTATCAAGGCTGAGTGTGGCGTTCCTCTGTAGGGAATGGGCTCTGAGAAGCCATTTCATACACAAGGAAGAAACTCTGGATCTAATATGACTTCACAAGCAGCCCACTCCCTTTCACTGTCATCTACATTTGGAAGGTTGAGTTCCTTTCCATGAAGTCTCCTCAGCTGTTATTTCATAGTCAGTGAGCTCCTGATAGTGCAGGTCAGCTGTCTCCGTGGGTCTTCTCCTCATGATCCTCATCTCTTTCCAAATATACTCTTTCTTCTCTCTCTCCTTAGCTGGACAGGGAGCTTGTCCTGGTGCTTAGTTATGGATCTTCTGCTTCTGCCTCTATCAGTTGCTAGATAAAGGTTCTATAATGATAATTAAGATTTTCATTTATTTGGTTATAGTAGAAGTCCTCTTTAAGTACCTGCTCCACTATTGTGTAGAGTCTTAGCCAGGGACATCTTGTGGTTTCTTAGATGTTTCCTTAGCACCAGGTTTCTTTCTAACATCATAATGACTTCCTCTATTAAAATATCAATTTCTTTGTTCTCCCTCTCTGTTGCTCCTCCCATTCAACCATCTCATGATCTCTTCCCACATCCCCTTGTTTGTTCCCCCATATGATCCCAATTTACTCAGATCTTTCCTTAAGTTTTTCCTGTTAACTAGCTGCTTGGAGTTTGTGAATTGTAACCTGGTTATCCTTTGCTTTATGTCTGAAATCCACTTATGAGTGAGTACATACCATGTTTATCTTTCTAGGTCTGTGTTACCTCACTGAAGATGATACTCTCCAGAGCCATCCATTGCCCACAATTTCAGAATGTCATTTTTATTTTCTGCTGAGTAGTATTCCTTTGTGTGAGTGTAGCACAATTTTTAAATCCATTCTTCAGTTGAGAGGTATCTAGGTAGTTTCCAGGTTCTGACTATTTTGAATAATGCTGTTATGAACATAGCTGAGCTAATGCCTTTGGGCAAAAGCATTAGCGTCCTTTGGGTATAAGTCCAGTTGTGGTATTGCTGGATCTTTGGGTAGATTGATTCCCAGTTTTCTGAGGAATTGATGTATGATTTTCAAAGTAGCTGTGGTATTGCTGGGTCCTTGGGGAGATTGATTCTCAATTTTCTGAGAAACCGCCATATTGCATTCCAAAGTGGCTGAACAAGCTTACACTCCCACCAACAATGGAGTAGTGTTCCCCTTGATCCGCATCCTCTCCAGCATAGGCTGTCATCTGTGCCTTTTATCTTAGCCAATCTAACAGGTATTAGGTGGTATCTCAAAGTTGTTTTGATTTGCATTTCTCTGATGGCTAAAGATGATGAGCACTTTTTCAGGTGCCTTTCAGGCATTCCTAATTCCTCTTTTGAGAATTCCCTTTTTAGATCAGAACCCCATTTTTTTGATAGGGTTATTCAAGGTTTTGGGCTCTAGATTCTTGAGCTCTTTATATAGCTTAGAGATCAGTCCTCTATCTCTTGTAGGGTTAGTGAAAATCTTTTCCCATTCTGTATGTTGTCGTTTTGTCCTATTAACAGTGTCCTTGGCTTTACAGAAGCTTCTTAGCTTCAGGAGATCCCACTTATTGATTGTTGGTCTTAGTGTCTGTGCCACTGGTGTTATATTTAGGAAGTGGTCACCTGTGCCAATTTGTAGAAGTGTATTTCCCACTTTCTTTTCTATCAAGTTCAAAGTGGCTGGGTTTAAGTTGAGGTCTTTGATCCACTTTGATTTGAGTTTTGTGCAGGGTGACAGGCTCGGATCTATTTGCATTTTTCTACACACTTCCTTCCAGCTATGCCAACACCACTTGTTAAATATACTATGTTTTTTACATTGAATGTTTTGGGCCTCTTTGTCAAAGATCAGGTGTTCATAAGTTTTTGGGTTAATGTCTGGATCCTCAATTCTATTCCATTGATCCACAAGTCTGTTTTTATGACAGTACCAGGCTGTTTTTATTACTGTAGCTCTGTAGTATAGCTTGAAGTCAGGGATGGTGATGCCTCCTGAGGTTCTTTTGTTGAGTAAAATTGTTTTGGGAATCCTGGCTTTCCTGTTATTCCAAATGAAATTGAGTATTGTTCTTTCAAGGTCCAAAAAATATTGTGTTGGGATTTTGATGGGCAGTGGATTGAATCTGTAGAGTGTCTTTGGTAGAATTGCCATTTTTACTATGTTGATCCTACCTATCCAGGATCATGGGAGAGCTTTCCATTTTCTGATATCGTCTTCAATTTCTTTCTTTAGTGATTTAAAATTTTTGTCAAATAGGTCTGTTACTCCAAGGTATTTAATACTATTTGCAGCTATTATAAAGGGTAATGTTTCCCTTATTTCTTTTTCAGCTCTTCTATCTTTAGTGTATAGAAGGGCTAGTGATTTCTTTGAGTTAATCTTGTATCTTGCTACCTTGCTGAACATGTTTATCAACTGTAGCAGTTCCTTGGATGAATTTTGTGGATCACTTATGTATACAGTCATATCATCTGCAAATAGAGATAGTTTCACTTCTTCTTTTCCAATTTGTATCCCCTAATCTCTTTTCGTTCCCTTATTGCTTTAGCTAAAACTTCAAGAACTATATTGAATAGATAAGGGGAGAGAGGACATCCTTGTCTAGTTACTGATTTTAGTGGGATTGCTTTGAGTTTTTCTCCATTAAGTTTGATACTGGCTGTCGGCTTCTTGTAAATCGCCTTTATTATATTTAGGTATTCTCCCTGTATTCCTGTTCTCTCCAGGTCTTTAATCATTAAGGAGTGCTGGAATTTATCAAAGGCTTTTTCCGCATCTAAGGATATGATCATGTGGTTTTGTTCCTTTAGTTTGTTTATATGATGGATAACATTTACAGTTTTTCATATGTTAAACCAGCCCTGCATTTCTGGGATGAAGCCTACTTGGTCGTGGTGGATGATAACTTTTACACATTGTTGTATACGGTTTGCCAAAATTTTGTTGAGAATTTTCTCATCAATATTCATAAGGTTTAGGTATTAGGGTAATTGTGGCCTCATAAAAGGAATTTGGCAATATTTCTTCAGTTTCTACTGTGTGAAATAGTTTGAAGAGTAATGGTGGTAATTATTTGAATGTCTGGTAGAATTCGGCACTGAAACCTTCTGGACCAGGGTTTTTATTTTTGGGGAAGTTTTGAATGACAGCTTCAATTTTCTTAAGGGTTATAGGCCTGTTTAGGTAATTTATCTGTTCTTCATTTAATTTTGGTAGGTGGAACCTGTACAGAAAGCTGTCCATTTCTTCTAGGTTTTCCATTTTTGTGGAATACAGATTTTCAAAATATGATCTGATAATTCTCTGTATTTCCTGGGGGTCTGTTGTTATGTCCCCCTTTTCATTTCTGATTTAGTTGATTTAAACACTCTCTCTCTGTTTTTTGATTAGTTTGGCTAAGGGCTTATCTATCTTGTTAACTTTCTCAAAGAACCAACTCTTAGATTCATTGATTCTTTGTATTGTTCTTTTTGTTTCAGTTGTATTGATTTCAGCTCTAAGTTTGATTATTTCCTGCCATCTACTCCTTCTAGGTGAGTTCTCTTCTAATTGTTCTAAGGCTTTCAGCTGAGCTGTTAGGTCTCTAGTTTGGGATTTCTCTAGGTTTTTCATATAGGCATCCAGCGCTATGAATTTTCCTCTTAAGACTGCTTTCATTGTGTCCCACAAGTTTGGATACATTGTGGATTCATTTTCATTAAATTCTAGGAAGACTTTGAATTCTTTCTTAATTTCTTCCTTGACCCAGAGATGGTTCAGCTGAGTGATGTTAAGTTTCGATGAGTTGGTAAGCTTTCTTTGGGTTTTGATGTTGTTGAATTCTAACTTTTGGCCCTTGTGGTCCAATATGTTACAAGGGATTATTTCCATTTTTTTGTACCTGTTGATATTTGCTTTATGACCAATTATGTGGTCAATTTTGGAGAAAGTTCCATGAGGAGCTGAGAAATATGTATATTCCTTTTTGTTTGGGTGGAAGCATCTGTAGATATCTATTAAATTCATTTGCATCATAACCTCTTTTAGACTCCTTATTTCTCTGTTGAGTCTTTGTCTGGTTGATCTATCTAGGGTTGAAAGTGGGGTATTGACATCTCCCACTATCAGAGTGTAAGAATTGATGTGAGATTCGAGCTTTAGCAGTGTTTCTTTTACATAAGTAGGTGCTGTGTAAGTTTCCATTCCCACCAGCAATGAGGGAGTGTTCCCCTTGCTCCACATAACTCCAGCATAGGCTGTCATTTGTATTTTTGATCTCAGCCATTCTGACAGGTATAAAATGGTATCTCAGAGTTGTTTTGATTCGAATTTTTCTGATGACTAAAGATGTTGAGCAATTATTTAAGTGTATTTCTGCCATTTTAATTCTTCTGTTGAATATTTCCTATTTAGCTCTGAACCCCAATTTTAAATTGGATTATTTGGTGGGATTTTTTTGGCCTCTAGTTTCTTGAGTTCTCTATACTATAGAGCTACAATAATAAAAACAGCTTAGTACTAGCATAAGAACAGACTTATGGATCAATAGAATTGAATAAAGACCCCGACCTTAATCCATACACCTATGAGCACCTGATTTTTGTCAGAGGCCAAAAATATACAATGGGAAAAGGATAATATCTTCAATAAATTGTGCTGGCATAACTGGATGGTAGTATGTAGAAGAATGCAAATATCTCCCTATCTAACACCCTGGACAAAACTCATCTCTAAATGGATTGAAGACCTCAGCATAAACCCAGTTACACTGAACTTAATAGAAAAAAAAAAAAAGGAAATACCCTTGAATGCCTTGGCACAGTTTACCATGTCCTAAATATAATACCAGAAGCACAGACACTAAGAGCAACAATTAATAAATGGATTCACCTGAAACTCAGAAGCTTCTGTAAGGCAAAGGACATGGTCAATAAGACAAAACGACAACCTACAGATTGGGAAAAGATCTTCACCAACCACACATCTGACAGAGGGCTGATCTATAACATATGTGGTCGTCCATCTTTCTTAAAAACTGTAGATACATAATTTCAAAATCATGAAGGCATGCCTCTGTACCATATAAAAGAAAAGATTGGCCACATAAGTAAAGATATATTCATTTACTTTACATTTTGTTAGATATATTAAAATGGATATTGTTAGAATTCTGTCCCAACTCCTGAAGCCTGCCCGTCCTGCCCAATGTTCTGACTTCAAGCTCTTTTTAAGAAGACTTTCCCCTTTGACCCCTCCCTTTTTTCTTCTACCCTCTCTTTACCTTGCCAGAGAGCCCGTGTTGCCCCACATCTCTCCCTCCTCTTTTCATTATAATAAAACCTGTGTCTTTTTTCCTTGGCTTTGTGGGTCTTACCTCCATGCCATGCCATCATGCCTGCATGGGGCAAGAGGCACCTGGTCCCCATCTGCCACCAGCCACAGGTATATGTGATATTATACCATAATAGACATTAACCATGCCTAGTATGGGTTTCACCTTGTGGAGCAGTATTTAAATTTTATCAGAAAAGAATTTGTGGGGGATGATTATTTTTATGATGTTCATGCCACTATCATCCCAGGTGTAATAGTAGTTATTTGGACACAGAGCTCATGGCAATATATTGAACATTTAATAAAGTTTTTCTGAAAAGCAGAAGACAGAACCAAGCTATAGATTTCACCCTGAAGATCAAGGAATGGTGACTCTTGTTTTTAATCTTACTGCTTAGGAGGCAGAGATCTACCTGTCTCTCTGTGAGTTCAGAACCAAATATAGCTAGGCAGTTGTAGCACATATCTTTAATCCTAGCACTAAGAAAGTTTAACCAGAAAGTGAGATAGCTGGGTGGAGAAAAATAGATAAGGCAAGAAGAGACAGGAATTCAACCCTTCACCTGCTACTCATTTCCTTTTTGGCTAGGGACTCAGAGGCATTCAGTCTGAGGATTTGTGGGAACAGGAACTTCCCTTTTCTTCATGAGAAGTGCTAGGAGAGAAGTGGTTGTGGCTTGTTCCTCTGTCTCTCTCATCTTTCACTGTTTCCAAACTATCTGGCTCCAAGTTTTTATTATAAGACCAACTAGAATTTGTGCAATAAGAGCCGGTAAAGATTAAAGATTAGTTTTATCCTGTGGTAGCATATATAGTTTTTCTAGCAGTATAACGGACAGTTAGTAAACATGAGGATCTGGGTTTTTTGGTTCAGGTTTTGGAGAGTAACTGATATCAAAAATAGACCACAGTGTATGGAAATCTGTGAAACTTTCACAGCTCCATGAAGAGCCAGACAACAGCTCCAAAAGAAGAAACCCGTTTTTGTCACTGGGCATTTTATGTGTTAAACTTTGGTGTTCTTTATGGGCCCTGGTGTCATGTCATGGTGTAATTTGATTTTAACTCCTTCTCCCTCTCTGTCTCTCTGTCTTTGTTTATCTGTCTCTGTCTGTATATACCTTTGTATACATCTTGACAGTAATAGGTTACTATATGACTTTCTCAAAAAGCTTCGAGTGTTGCTTGTCTCTCCCTGAATTCTTCTGATGAAAAATTGTAATGCTGAAAATCTGTACTTTAAGATTTTAAAATAAAAAGAGCCCTAAGGGATAGATATGCTCTGTCAAATGATAGGATGGTGGGTGGCTAATAAATTTACATATAAACCACAAAAAATCTGCTTATTTAACAGACTATTTTTTGGGGGGGGTTACAAAAGCCCTTTTATAAAGCCATTTTAAAACAAACCAAACCAAAAGGTTTACAAAAGAAAAGAAGAAAGATACAGAAAGAATAACTTGTTTCATATGTCCCCATAATGAGAAAAAAAATATAGGGGGACAATGTCAACATGCTCACCAGTGAGGGGTTCTTTTCCTTTTTTTTTGTTGTTGATTTTTTTTTTTAATACAAAATAGAAGCAAAGGATACACATACTTAAAACAAAGTTTAGGAGAAGACAGCAGTCCTGAAAATCCTCCAATCAGAGCAAAATGAGAGTTTCTTTTTATGTAGATACATAGACTGGGATATGTATAAATGAAGTATCATTTTAGACCATCACAAGGTTCTACCAATGCATGTTGCATCTCTAATTCACAAACATGGTCAACAAAATCGTGTTCATTTCAACTCAGTTTCATTTAAATAAAAAAAAAAAACCTTTAAATAAAGTGGTTACATTCAAACTTTAACTTCTTTAGTACCATGCTGCATATTTTCAGCACTGCTAAGGTATTGCAAGAATGCCCAACCCTCTGATGTCTAATCATATGTCTAGCCACACTGCAATAGTAACAGACTATTACAGGAAGTTGACAGTGTAAAATAACAATGGAACTAGAGAGATCAATTGGGAGGAGACGAGGTAAAGGGGAAAGTGTGAGCATTCCATTATCGGCCGCTTTCTCTGTAGCAGTGTGTGCATTAGATGTGACAGGAAATTACAAGGTTAAAGAAACAACTAATGGTTTTATCTTAATCTTTCTTTTATCTTTTAAGCTGTAATTTAGGGAACAGAATCTTTGTAGTGATACATCAATCACTTTAAATTCAAAAATTTTAATCTCTGACACTTTAAATAAAATTTTAAAGTGATATGTAGCATTTAAAAATAATACCTATAAATTATAAGATCATAATTATTCAATGAGTCTTATGTTTCTATCTATATTTACTGAAATTATTTCTAACTAATAAAATAAAGTTACTTGACATGATGCAGGGTCTTACTTTTGTATCTGTTTTGAAATATCTAAATGTTTGTAATAAATGTTGCATTTTTATAATAACTTAGAAGTAAAATACAATAATTAATTTTGGTTAATAAGCCAATAATGTCGATGGTTATTATTAATTCTTCTTCCTCCACAAGATGCCAGATAGTTGAAATCCATTTTTGTTGGCACTCGAGATCTTCCTCTACCCCAGACATGCTTTTTGTTACTAGTTTCTGGTGTCTGCTAGGACTCCTTCTTTGCACAATATTATGCTTTGTGCTGAGCCTTGGATCCTTCATACAGCCTTATGTCATTTGAGTTTGTGTGCATGTTCTATGTGACTGCTTTGTGTGTTGAATTATTAAGTTACAGATATCTTTGTAGGGAAGGTGAAGATTTCTCCTATTCTGTTGAAGCCATAAAATATTTCATTGCAAATTAGTTAGCTGCTCTGCAGTTTGTCACTCAGTCTGTTTACAAATCTTTGCAAATTGAATAAACTCTAAAATAGGCATCATTGTGGATGCTGTCATAAGTGTGCTTCTTTCAAGCAAATGTAGCAAAGAGAAAATTCTCTTTTGCTTTTTCTGTCACATGGGATACAGAAATATTAACAAATGATGGGTGAGCCATTGTGTGATGAATGTTTTATGGATAAGCAGAGACAAAACAGTTCAGAACAATAAGTTATACTTTCAGAGTATGTCAAAGGATGTTTAAGTTTTTGTTAAGAGGTGAGAAATCATCCATTGAGGATAGCAGGAAGATAATACTTCCTTAAAATATGTGAGTAAGAAGATATTTTAACATAAGTGTTGTGATCTCAAAAAGTTCTAAGAACCTGGCAAATATTATAAATAGGCAAATTTTATTTGGGAAAATCAAATCAGCAAAAAAGTAATTTTTGTTGTAGAATATTATTTTAACTATGTAAAGATGTGTCACATTTGTTTATGCTATGTAATATTAGTTTAATTGTGTCAAAGTATGTTACATTTGTTTATGGTTCATTTGTTTAATGATGTAAAGATTTGTATGTAATTATGTAAAGATGTGTTGCATTTGTTTCACCGAGCCTACTTTAAGGCACCTGATTGATCTAATGAAAAGCTATATGCCAATGCTAGGCAGGAAAAATATATGTGGTGCTGGGGGGCAAAGAGAATAAATAGAAAGGAGGAATATTTGCTCAAGAGGAATGAGAGAGAGGGAGAAAGAATGAGAGAAAGATGGACACATTTGGGGCCAGAAGCCAACAGATATACCAGCCAGACATGGAGACCGTGGGAAGAGAAGATAGATATAGAAAAAAAAAAAAAAGAAAGAAAAAAGAAAGAAAGAGAGAGAAAAAGACCCAAGGCAAAGTGCAAATAAAGAGAAACAGGTTAAAATAAGGGCTAAACTTAACGTTGAGCATTTAAAACTAATACTAAGTCTCTATGTCATGATTTGGGAGCTGGTTGGTGGCCCCAAAGAAAAAGCCTGATCCATCTGGTATTCTCATTGGTAGCCCACAGAGGAGAGAGCTGAGCTGTGGCAGCATGACATGACAACATGTCCTTGAGCTCTGGCCTAAAGCAAACAGCCAGGCCTGAGTCCTCACTGCACTGTAGTTTTCAAAAGCCAATGTTGTCAAGTAAGATTTTTTTCAAAGGAAATCCTGAACTAGGTAGCCATGCCATTCTCTAAATGTAGAATTTTTACTCAAAATATTTTTAAGTATTGTGTAATTTAATGGAAAAGAAATAAAAATCCAGAATTACTGAGTCTTTGTCTTTTGTCTGGGAGCTCTTCTAGTTCTAACTAAAACTCTGTTCCCTGTTACCTCATAACTTGAGTAGAACAGAACTCCTTTTTTAAATGAAAATGTCAGAGATTCCATTTCTGTTCTGAAGTCTTGGAAAAAGAGTTTTAAGGTGGAGGTGCAGAGACTGAATATGTCAATATCATTTCTACCTCTGGTTTAGCGTTAAAGGAAATGAACATTTGGCTTAGAAAGGAGGGAACAA
The DNA here is from genome assembly GCA_004025045.1 of Sigmodon hispidus. Lineage (NCBI taxonomy): Eukaryota > Metazoa > Chordata > Mammalia > Rodentia > Cricetidae > Sigmodon > Sigmodon hispidus. The sequence goes on from PVIH01003611.1 coordinate 124,349, forward strand.
CTAAGATTTCATGTAGCTGTCAACCTTTGAATCCTGCTTCTAGGATCCAAATGTATCTGTTAGACTGGTTCACTGCTTAGGTAGGTGTGTTTCTCTCTGGTCACCATCACTGGCCCTTTGTACAATATTACTTCCTATTAGTTAAACTGTTTGTCCTGACTCCTGGTCTGATGCCTCCACTTCCTCAACTACTGAGGATTACAGGATATTTGAAGATTCTTACCCACCAGTCAAGATGAGGTTTCACAAGTCCTCACAGGATACAGTCAGAACAATAAGTATTATTTTTGATGTGAACAAAATTTAGCATTCCTATCTAAGGATTTGAACTCTACTGATCACCATAGTAACTAGATGAAATTCTAATTTGTATAATGAATTTGAAAATGATGTGGTACAGGGGCCATGCCTGGGAGGAAGACAGGAAAGAGAGAGGGAGTTGATAACTATAAAATTTCAGTATTTTATGGGACAATGCAAATAACTGAATTTTAAGATGACAGTGCTGAATCATTAAGAACTGTTGCATAGTAGTGGAAATTAGGGCCAAATAGGTTTTATAACACTTCCCAGGCCACTCAGTAATGAAACCTTGGGGTTTGGTATCCATCTCTTTAGTTTTAAAACTTAAAAAATAAATATTTGCCATAAAAATCAAGAGGAGCTAATATAATGACATAAAGTAATTCCTTTGTTGCCAATGATATTTTGTGTGACATAGCAGATTGTGCCCTACTCAGTGTTCATGAAAAGGCCAATTCAGACAAGGGGATTTTATTTGGGAGGTGATTCTATGATACTCTGGTGACTAAGGGGGGAGGGAAGGAAGAAGGGAGGGAGAGAGGAAGACAGGGAGATTACAATGGTTATATTCCGTTTTATTAAAAAAGACCTAGAAAGGGTTTTGTGGTCATATGGCTAGACAAGATAACAACATTTCCCTCCTCTGCTATGAGTGTAAAATCCTCTGAAGACTCTTGTACATTGACCATTCTAGATTGACCCCTACTGTAAATCAGAACTGGTATCATCCAGGTTTTGATCTATTATTTAAATATCTGTCTATCTCCAATTTCTTTAACTGCCCATTCCCCATTATTATTGAACAAGTAAACACACAGACACACAGACACACATTAAACTATAGGTGTTTTGTCTGTCTCATAACAGCAATTCAATCTCCTAATACTTAGGAAGATAATCATTTACAGACTATCAGCTCTCTCTGCCTGCTCATGGAAATACACAGAATCATATTACTTAAAGAACCATCTCCTTTCCATTAATGGACTTTTTGTCCTTTACCTGATAGTCTCACCTTGGTGAATCAGGCTTAATGAAACAGAGAGCAAAGTCCATAAATGGAATTCTTGGAGAGATTATTTATACTACTTTTGGTTTCTCATCTACTTGCTTTTCCTGGTAGGAAAATTACTTATTAAGTATAAAACAAATTTTGTAAAGTACCATATTAACCTCTCTCAGGTCATTGTCATATGGTGCCTGAGGCATGCCTTTCTGTATTGCAACAACCAATGATGCTTGAGAGGTGTGGCATATGGTACTACGTATGGAGGAGTCTGTAGTCACCTGCATTTTGTCTTCCTTCCATCACAGGATTGTGAGTGTGTTAATACTCAGCACATACTTGACAGTTATAGTCATATATACACTAGACATGCTCTAGTCACATGCTTAACACATTCAAGACCAGATGTCACATTGAACACTCCTTTATTCCTTCACTACTGTAATCATTCACCCGTCTGAGTCAGTGTAACTTGCACAGTAGACTAATATGGTACATGAAGATAAATGGATTCATCATATGTGACCATTTGGATAAACATCAAAACATCCAGCTATTGACTATTTCCAGAAATGAAGTAAATTCCTGATGCTGGCATTCTGTTACAGTCCATATCTCCATAGATGCAATCATGAGTGAATCCTTATGCTTTTTAATATTTACTTTTTATTTGCTTATTTACTTATTTTATGTGTGTCAGTATTTTGCTGGCATACATGTGTTCCTAGTGCCAGCTGAGGCTACATCCTTTGGGACTGGGGTTACACACATTCATAAGTGATTATTTGGGTGCTGATATTCAAATCTCAAGTTCCCAAAATAGCAGCCTCTGCTCTTAACCAGTGAGCCATCTTGCCACTGCTGAGGGTTTGTTTCTGTTGCTGTTTGAGATCTTGCTATGTATCTCAGGCTGACCTTGACTACCGATCCTTCTCTCTTATCCTCCAAAGTTCAGGAATACAAATGTATGCTACCACAGCCATCTTGAGTAAAACTAACAATAGATTCCTTTAACTTGTTCCTGAGATTGATTCAAGGAAATTTATGTGATGTGTTTGTAGTGTTGTTTTTACAAAGCATAACAATTGGATCTTTGTCTATGTTTACCTATGTGTTAGCCATTTATCTTTTTATAAACATGTGATTCCTACTTCAACATGAATGACCCCTTATTATATTTCTATTACTTAGTCAGTATTCACAAACTTACTTTCACATCTTCCTAGATCTATGCTTTCAGTTTCCTTAGGCATGTTCTGAATGGAAATTACAATGTGAAAGAAAAGTATATGCTTAAATTTATTATTTTCTTTATAGTTTATTTATCAATCCATAATTTCAGAAATGTTCCAAGTTCTTCACCATTCACATTTCTAACAGTATTATTGTTAGGTTTTAAATTTTGTGTCATCTAGTAGTATGTGGTGGCCTTATAATATGCTGATATCTACATTTTTAAACTGAGCAAACATGTTGGAAAATATTGAAATTGATAAATGCTTATTAGCCAGTTGTTTAATATTTCTTGAGAACATGTAATGGTTAACCTTTTTATTTGTTTTAATTAAGGATTCTTTAAATTATTGATTGTGAAGACAATGCATTCCAAAAGTTGTGTTGTCTAGACATATTCTGCTGTCAAATTTGCTTTCTAAGTCTATGATATATGTTTTTAACTTTCTTAAGAATTTATCTTGATAAGCATATATTCTTAGCATGCAGGCTATATTAAGTTGTCGAAGTCTTACATGAATCAGACCAGTGTCTGATCGTGTGAAGACATGACTTAGGGGACTGTAGGTGTAAGAGAGCAGAGCAGTGTCTGAGTATTGAGAGTTCTTACTTAACAAGAGCATCCTAAGGGGGAAAAGAAGGCAAACTCTTGGTTATGTAAATGATTAAGAAACTGGTTTATGCTTCTGCCTCTTTTTCTATAAACCCACATTCCATCCCTCCGTTTTCCTTTTTGCCTTGTTTCTGCCTGATCAGGAGTCATGTGTAGTTTTATTGCTTTAAACCACTGGCTCTATTTCTCTGCCTATTGAATATCTGTATAAAATATTAGGGTATAATGGTTTCTAATTTTGACTTTTATTGTTTCTGGATTACTGGTGATGTTGGCCAAATATCAGTATGCTTATTAAGATCATTATTTATCTTATTTTTTAAACATTTGTTCAATTCTTTAGCCCATTCAGTGGTTTAATTTTAATGCAACATTGGTCATTTAATGCGTATATAGCATCTGTGTGTGTGTGTTTACAATCACACATGTTTACATAAGTGGAATTTATATAGTAAAAACTTGTCATTCACTATATTTGTGTAGAGTTCATCTTCATTTTCTTGAACTAGTATTTTAATGGAAATAAATATTTTAACTATAAATGACTAATAATTTTACTTTCAAAATTATTTCTAATATGTTCTAGGAGTAACTTGGATGAATTCTAAGACACAGAGACATTATTGTTTTTGTTGTTTTTTATGTTGTCTTAAATGCTTTGTTGTATTATTTTTGCACTTTAGGTTTCCTTAATAAACAAAATGTGATGTTAAATTTCTTTTATGTTTTTTATGGAAACCTATTTTCTTCTTTTCCATTTTTGTCAGTGACATTACAAATTGTCAAAGAAATTTTTTATGTACTTATACTCAACCAATAAACACATTTATTCATATAGGGTTGATTTCTATACTCAGGTCAGCTCATCTTACTTCGGTTAGTTTTATATTCTGTACTAAAGATATTCTTGCTTTGTCTACATTGATCTACATATCCTGGATCCAGTGAATCCTTCCAATTCTTTAAAAATACTTTTCTCTTATTTTAATTACAATTTTAGTTTTCATTGGCTCATTTTAGGAATACAACCTAAAAATACTGAGTTAATTCATAAACATGGTCTATCACTTCATTTATTATGATATTGATATATTTAAATCAGCAATATGTTACAATTTTAGGTATAGTCATTTTGGCAAATTTGTGTTAAATCTATTTTTAAGCAGTTTTTATATACTATCAGAACTGAATTTTACTTTGAGCTTCTAGTGTCCAATACTTAACCAAGTGAACAAATGTTGAATCTATATATAAGCATACTCTAACTTGCTAATTGATTTTACATATTCATGATAGGTCTTTAAGCAATCAATTTTTTACATATATTAATATTATATATAACATATTAATATTATATATATAAAACCTTTTCCAATTACTATAATTTATTATGATTCTTTCTTGTTTGAGTTTACTAATGTCCAAGAGCTCCAGAATAGTAATGATTAGAATCAAGAGAGGAGACCTCAGAGCCCATTCATAACATGATAATAAATATTTAGGCTTTTATTATATATGATGTTAATTATAGATCTTATGCTTTAAAGTTTTTCCTCACTGAGTGTCATTACATTGGAATCCACCTAATATCATTTTTTTAAAACAACACAAATGATCTGAAACTCATTCTAATTAATTCTATAAATTCTATATATAAATTTTAGCAATTATTACTTATAAAATGAATTCAATGAATTCAATCAGGTATATAATTTTTGACACTTGTAACTAATTTTCTCAGAAGAAATTTTTAAACACACAATCCCAAGCAGATAGGTATGTAAAATGGATACATAAGTCAAGTATTTAGTTATAATGATTTATAAAGCATTTATTTTCAAATAATTTTCAGTGTATATATATATATATATATATAATTTCACTGTTTATTAGGTGAAAAGAAAAAAACATGGTAATGAGATAGATATGCCTTTATATTTTTATAGACAAACTTAAAGCTTGAGGGAATATTTTGTACTATAAGTATAGGTATCTTCAATATTTTTTAGGCCTTGTCAATAATTTGATTGCAAAATCATTAATGCCAAGAATGGTGATGTCCATAAATACATATTTCAAAATGGCAGAATAATGCTGTAGTTCTCAATATTATTAGAAATTCTGTCCTATTCTAAAGGAAAAATTCATTTGATAATTCTTAATGAATGCAAGTTTTAAAATCAAATATTTAAACACATTACAAATTAACAATGTACTGATTTAACACATTCTGAAAATGATGATAGAAAAATACTACAATTATTGTTCATAATTAAATTATTATGTCTTTATAAGAACAGACAACATAGTTTGTTAATCAAAAGCAGCTCAACTCATAATATCTCTAATCTGAACCAAGGTGTTCCAAAGTGATAGTGGATACATGTTGATAAGTTGTCTATTTGCTAATTTCAGGAACTCATGGCGACAATAGCATTAACTAAAGCCCATGTTATATTTCAATTTTTTGGCTTTTAAAGTATGTATCTGTGGTTATATAGTGTATAGGCTCTAAAGAAATAAAGTTTGCCTGAATAACAGAGAGCAGCGCCAGCTACAGAGTTAGCCAGAGAAGTCAGTGAGTGGTGATACACACCTTCACACGGGAGTCAAAGGCAGAGATCCTTATGGATATCTGTGAGTTCAAGGCCAAACAGAGCCAGGCAGTGGCACACAACTTTAATCACAGCACTTGAAGTCCCAAGCTTCTGTTTCCAGTACTTGGGAAACACACTTCCCAGCACTAGGAAGTTTCAAACAAGAAGTGATATGTCTGAACAGATAAAGGTATATAAGGCAGAGGAGATAGAGTGTGCACTTGCTTTTCTTTTTCAGCTGAGAACTCAGAGACATTCAGCTTGAGGATTTGTGGAGATAGGATCTTTCTCTTTAGGCCTGAGGAGTTGGCTTGGTGAGAGATGGCTGTGGTTTGTACCTCCATCTGTCTGATCTATTAGCATATACTCCAATATTTGGCTCCAAGTTTGTGTGTTTTTATTAAAAGACATATTATGGTTTGTACATTTATCTTTTAGGTTTTAGACTCGTAATTAGTGTACTATATTGAATTATATTCAATTGTAATATTTTTCTTTAAAGTTCTTTGGGACTTAAGGAATCCTGACTGAGTAGCCTTTTAAAGTCAATTAAGACTTTTAAAAAAATTTTCTCAGGCACAGTATACGGTGATAAATATTGAAGAATACAAAGTGCATTGAGAATTTTATATATATATATATTTCTTATTATGGAAAACATCATATTTTTATCTATGTATCCCCTTGTTCAGGCTCCCTTCCCTCTCCTGCCCAACCCAGTCACTCTCTCTTCTCTCCATCACTTTATCTCCTCCCCAGATGTGCAGTAGGTCCCAAGGACCCAAGGTGGCTTAGTTCACCATCCACTCCAGGCTGATCTGCTTTCCTCACTCCCACATCAAGACTGACTCAGGTGTTTCTCTGGAGGGAAAGGGCTCCAAGGTGCCAGTCCAAGATGTTTCAGATCCCAAGCTGTTCAGTGTTTGTGGTTTGCAGCTTGGACATGTTTAGCTTTTCTTGTTTAAAGTCCACCAATGAGTGAGTACATCCCCTGTTTATCTTTATGAGTTTGTGAGATCTCGCTCAGGAGGATATTCTCCAAATCCATCCATTTGCCTGCAAATTTTAGGATATCATTTCTTTTTCACTGCTGAGTAGTACTCCATTGTGTAAACGTACCACAGTTTGTTAATCCATTCTTCAGTTGAGGGTCATCTAGGTTATTTCTAGGTTGTGGCTATTATGAATAAAGTTGCTGTGAACATAGTTGAGCTAATGCCTTTGGAGTGCAAATGTGCATCCTAAGGGTATATGTCCAGTATTGGTATTGCTGGATCTTTGGGAAGATTGATTCTCAGTTTTATGAGCAATTGCCAAACTGCATTCCAGAGTGGCTGAACAAGCTTACACTCCCACCAACAATGGAGGAGTGTTCCCCTTGCTCCACATCCTCTCCAACATAGGCTGTCATCTGTGCCTTTTATCTTAGGCAATCTAACAGGTGTTAGGTGGTATCTCAAAGTTGCTTTGATTTGCATTTCTCTGATGGCTAAAGATCATGAGTACTTTTTCAGAAGCCTTTCAGCCATTTGTAGATCCTCTGCTGAGAATTCCCTTTTTAGATCTGTACCCCATTTTTTGATTGTGTTATTCAAGGTTTTGGGCTTTAATTTCTTGAGTTATCTATTTTAGAGATCAGTCCTCTATCACTTGTAGGGTTGGTGAAAATCTTTTCTCATTCTGTAGGCTGTTGTTTTTGTCTTATTGACTATGTCCTTGGCTTTACAGAAGCTTCTCAGTTTCAGGAGGTCCCACTTATTGATTGTTGTTATTGGTATCCGTGCTACTGGTGTTATATTTAGAAAGTGGTCACCTGTGCCAATGTGTTAGAGGGTATCTTCTTCGGGGTCAGATGGAGACCTATTAACTCTGCCCTCCTTTTACCTGTCTCTCCTCTGATCCTCTACCCACTTCTATGGTGCTCCACATAGCCCAAATCAGTTAGTTTATTTACAGCATACAGAGAACATTTTCACCACAAGCCTCTTCTTCAATAAATTGTTTTTTTTTGTCAGAATATTTGTTACATCAAAAGAAATATACCTAGCATTTTCCAGATGAACTTTTGTGGAATGTATTTAGTTTGTTTTTGGTGCTTTTTGGGAATATCAACATCTGTTTGTTCAACCAAAGGAAAGAATTCTTGGAAGGCAGATATATGTTACCTTTAATGCATTATACACAAGAATTATACAATAAACTTTCTCTCTTTTCTTTTTCCTTCACTCACTTCTTTCCATTATTTTATCTCATTTATAACTTATAATTCTCCTGCAGTAGCTCCCAAGATGAGAGGCATCACTGGGTATGGTTAATTCATATGATTCATTACAACAGAATTCACTCAGTATTTCCATGTATAGTCACTCTTTCCATATTTCCATTTCTTCCTCTTTGTTTTCAAATTTTACTTTGTTTAAAAACATAACTATTTGAAAGAGTAAGGAAGTATACAAGCCACAGGTTTAAGAACATCACAAGGGAATCCATAAAAACAACTAATCTGATCTAATAGGAGCTCACAGAGTCTAGATTACCAGCAAGGGAGCCTTCATGAGACAAACCTGGGCCTTCTACATATGTGTGACAGGCACATATCTTGGTCCACTTGTGAGACTCCTAACAGTGGGAGCAGGGGCTGTCCCTCATGTTTTGGCTGGCATTTGTGATCCTTATACTAATATTGGGTTGCATTGTTCTGCCTTAATATAAGAGGAGGAGCTTAGACCTATCACAACTTGATATGCCTTGCTTTGTTAATACCCATGAAAGGCCTGTTTTTCTAAACAGAACCAAGAGTGGACTGGGGAGAGGGTCGTAAGTAGGGAGAAGGAATAAGAGTAGAGGAGGGAGGGTAAACTATGAAACCACAGGCAGGATATAAAATAAATGAATAAATTTAATTAATAAAAAAAAAAGCTATGCAAGACACATTTGGAGAGTATAGAGTTGTGTTTTGCTTGTGTGACCACAATGGACCTATGTAAATTACTTAAAAATTATGTTTATTGATTTACCTATCCTCTGCCAATTTTTTCAAATTTATTCAAGCATTTCTTTTATCTAAGCATGAAACAGAGAACTTAAATCTACCAATATAACTTAATGGTATTTTTTTCTGTTCATTGACTAAACTGTTCCTTCTTTCTCTCTTGAAGAGTTATCTGGTTGACTTTTATGGTTTCATAATGACTTCTGTATTGGTTTTTTTAGACATTTATACTTTGTGATATCACAAGGAAGATCATTAAGGTCAATATAACATTTGTGTTTCTGGCTTCATCCTTTAATGCTTTTCACTTTACATCTATAATCTGTTATAGATTATAGAAGGACAGAGGAAATCATGTAGCACATGGTAGCTGTGTTTGCTGCTGTTCTTTAAATATAGTTTTCTTTTAGTTAAGTATGAACATATATATATATATATATATATAAAATGAATACATGATCATATCTACAAATACTTCCTCAAGTAATCATTTTAATATAAACATGACCTCTAACCCTAATCTAATATCATATAAGTCACTCATTTATTCCCATTCTTTTTTCTCTTTTCTTTTTATTTAAAAGGTTTTTTTTTCCATATCTACCATTGTTCCCCTTCCCTCCCTCCCAGTCCTCCTTCAGCCATCCCCCAACCCCATCCTCCCACTCAATCGCCAAGGAGGACAAGGAATCCCAAGGTGAGTTAGTTAGGTCTGGCATATCCAGCTGAGGTAGGTCTGAGTCCCTCATCCCAGTATCAATGCTGTTATTTGTTCCTCTGTAGGGAATGGGCGCCTTATATAAGTTCAACATTGAGAAAGCTCCTTCTTGATACTATGATTTACTCTTAAATAGTCTAATTTTTGTAAACTTTAATACTGCTTATTAGAATAGATAGCTAGGCTTCTAGGAAACATTTCCATCTAATGTAATATTCAGTGTTTGTGTGTAGGTAACACTCACTGCAAAATGTCTTTTCTTGCCATGTTATCATCTTCTTCTATAATTCTAGAGACTATGCAGTTGTTTCATAGATGTATAAAAAAGTTATATTTTTTTAGTTTATTCTATCTTAGAATCTTCCACCACATATTTTGTCATTATAGATATATCAAAATATGCTTTTTGTGTGATTAAAAATAAGTGCTTTTAACAAATAAATAGCCCCACATATCCAAAATTGCAAGATTTTAATCAATACTATCAATGTCTCTGTAAACCCACTGCCATCAACTTTTTAACATACTACTGACATTTTTTATCATAGCTATAGTTTTATATTTTGTATAATGCTATGTGTTATGCTGCACTATATAGATTTTATAGTAAACTTTTTTCTAACAAAATGCATATTGGAATTTTTTGTGGATGTGAGTAATCTCAGTATATAAGTCTTATATAAGAAATTATAACTTTATTATAATTATTCATAAGATCTTATTTTACAATTGTACAGTTTTCTTTACTCCTGAATGGCAAATGGAATGTGTTTGGTCTTAATTTTAGTGTTTAAATTGCAGTTTTATGCATATTTGCAATTTATGCATATTTGCACAAGATCCCTATTATAAAAATTATAGTATATTACTGGGAGAAATTACAGAAAATCTAAACAATGTCAGGATAAGTCCTTACTATAGATTGGCAAACTGAAGACTATGAAAATACAAGCTTTTTTTCAAAACTAATTTATCAATTCAGCATAACTTAAATAAAATTCCCTGCAGTTTTTGCAAAAAATTGATTAGTTCTTATAAAATCTTTCACTGAAATGTAAAGGGCAAAATATAGCTAAGATAACCTTCAAGAATGACATTGTTAGATTTCCCCTGCAGGTATGAAGGCTTACAAATAATCAATATAGTATGATATTAGAAAAAACTCAGAGAAGATAAACAATGGTAGTAAGTTTGCTTCTGGAAATTGATGTAGAATTCCAAGGTGTTATGGTTTTAGTATGCATGCTTCCCTATTGTTTCCTGTGTTGAGCATATGGAATGCAGTTGATGGCACAGTTTTGGGAAATGATGGAAAGTTTGGGAAATGGTGCCTATGTAGAAGAATTGTGTTATTAATAAGGACTTTTGAAAGATATGTTTGGTGTGCTGTATTGTTCCAGTTTTCAATTTGACACAGTTTAAAATGTGAAGAGAATGTCAATTGCTTACATTAGCCTCGTTTGAGGGGATAGTCTTGATTACCTTAGCTTATGTGAAAAGACTCACCTACTCTGGGTGCACACATTCTATAGGAAGACAATTTTCTACTTTAGGAGAGGAGAAAGTGGAATGAACATTGGTTTGCATATTAATTTATTTCTCTCTGTTCTGTTCCTGACTATGCATGTGCTATTACTAGCTGTGTCAAGGTTCTGCCTCTTTGAAATTTTGTCATGGTACTCTACAACCTGGAACTGTGAGCCAAATAAATCTCTTTCCCTTAAGTTGTTTTTATAAGAATATTTTATAATGACACCTGAAATTAAACTAAGATACAGATTGGTACTTAGGAGCAGGATCATTGCTGTGATGAACCTGATCACATGGTTTCTAGAATACTGGATCCCTTTACTATGAGAAATATGGAAGAGTTTGGAAATTTAGGTTTAAAAAGCTATTGATTGCTTCCTAATAAGTCTTGCTTGTGGAAGCTTGGAAGACAAGACCTCTGAGATATATGTGGACATGGCCCAGCTGTTTGCTTTCACAAGGAGAAAGAACTATATTTTGAGCTTGGATAAGGCCTTTTTTGTAACATTTTGACAAGTAACATGACTACACTGTGCTTGTGTCCTGGATGTTCTGACAGACTGGGTAGGATTAAGTTTTAAGGTGATAGTTTATTTAGTAGATAAGATTTTGAGTTAGGAGAATGTTTAAGATGCTGCTTAACAAACAGTTGTAATTAATAAAGAAAATAGAACCATTAGAGAGAAAGCTCCAGCCCTGCCCTGTGAGAATAAGAAAAGCATCCTGAGGGCAAAGCCTTGGAGGAGACTTGATAGCGTGATTCTTTTTCTTCTCAAATATTACCACAAAACTTAAGTGTTGTGTTAAAAAATAATATCTACTACTACAATGAGAATTAAGTACCTGAAAATTATGTTGTAATCAAGACAAATTGTATTTTGCAAACATAATATTGAGTGAAAAGAGAGGGCCACAAAAGCTTATCCTTGGGGGACAGTGACTGGAAGACAGCCTGAGCAGTGTCTGGGTACTGTCAATTTTCTTTATCTTGATAGATTGGACTCAGTTTGTAAAAATTCAATACACTTTATGTTTATGAATTGTGTAGTTCTCTGCAATAAAATTGCTTGTCAAAAGTTTGAGATATACACACACAAAATTTTCTCTTTTAGTTGAACTGATTTTACAGTTACATGTTCACCCTCTGTTTCTGCCACATTAAGTCCATCAACTCTCTCCCACTACAGAGCTACTTCCTATCTGTTTTCTGAAATACTTGTGGCTCCTATCCTGTGCCTCTAGATTACTTTCCAATATATTCTATACCTTGGTCATCTTTTAGTTCTGCAGCAAGTAAAAGAAAATTCATTCTGTTTAATTATTGTCATTCTGTATCTAATCTATACATAACTGCTATGTGTGTATGTGTGTGATTCTGCTCTATTTGACTGAATACAATTTTGCATAAACACATGTATTGATTTGTTCACAAGTGATTCCCTGATGTCTGGAGGACAATATAGAAACACTCTTCCAAGAATCAAGAAGGAAAACCATATTACAGTACTTCATTATAGATGTTAACCAAAGTTGGACTAACCATTCTTTTTCAGTAAGTCGAATTCCGTATGAGTGGGAATGGGTGTGATTTCAGTTTCCCACCTTCAAAAATCTAAGTCATTGCCAATTGCTTTTTTCACAGTTCACCAGGATTTGTGTGGTGTTAGGTTAAGGCTGAATGGTACCCTATTAGTTCTGCCAAGAAGCCGTGTCTTCACACAGTGCAGTATCACTGTCCTAACACAACCCATCTTCTTCACATCATTAATTAAAAACCGGTGTGTAATTTCCAAATGTTTCAGATGACACTGTTCTGATTGCAAGTTACTTAAAAGCATTCCTTAGAAAAAAGAACTATAAATTATGCCTTCCTCATAATTTTAATTCTCTTTTATTACATTTTGGCAATGTACAACAAACATTCATTGAAAAAAGAAGACATTACACAGCATGGATTAATTACTTCAATATTAAGAGATCTTGTTAGCAGTGACTTTGGAGAAAACAATGACAAGATTAGGCTACTTCCAAAAATAATCAATTTCCCCCAAGTAAAACAAATTATAAAATTTGTTTAAAGATTTCCATACACCCTCTTTTTCTGTGCATTTTCTTTAGTTCTTCTGATGACACAGACTCTTAGAGCAGAGAGAGAACAAGAGCCAGTGACCTTCTGATGCTCGGTCATGTTTTTCCCACAACAAAAAAGCCTCTTCAAAGGATCCTACACCAGCTGTCACTGATATATGCACTTTAGTGTTTGGTAATACTCTTTCATCCTTTGGCAGGAAATGAGAAATACCAAGTATTTCTTTCACTCTACCTCTGATTTGAAACCTACACTGTCATTCTTTAGGTGTCTACATTGATTTGTATTGTGTTTAAATTTTGTGAGCTTCTGTGTAGCTAGTGCAATAACAGAATGAGAAATGTAGAAACTGTGTTACATGGATACCAATGAATTTACTTCCTGTGTTGTCTCACTGAAGTTACTTTGTTTCTTAGAACCTTAATATCATTACTAATAAAATGGATAGGTAATTTTATACTAGATAGTAGTCCATATGCTTATTTTGAGTCACATAATTTTTAATATATGATGATTATTAACTTCACAGGCAGTGTATAAATTCAGTCTTCTTCAATTTAGAAAGAATTATCCACTCATGTACATGTTCATTGACATGTCCTTAGTTATACATAATACTTAATGATGAGATTATTGGTTCTTTAGAGGAAGATTGGCTTTATAAGCCAGAGAGAGCTATTGATATAAAAACAATAGGTGAAATAGGCACATATTGTTACTGAGACCTTGTTTGGTAAATGTTCTTCTGTGGCTCAAGAGACAAGAAGTAACAGAGCAGGACATGCAAATGCTATAGAGGAAGAATATTCAGTAATAAGGCAGTTTAGTTCATACAGCTGGGAGCCAAGTGGAGTCAACACTGTAGCTATCAGCTAGAATTGCCTGTGTAAGAAACTGTGGGGCTGCCAGTGTGAGGTCCAGAGTCAGAAGTTTTTTTTTTTAATGAATAGTCTCATTTTTTTTTATCCATATATCCCCTTGTTCAAACTCCCTTCCTCCTCCCGCCCTTCCCAGTCACTCTCTCTTCTCCCCATCACTTTATCTCCTCCCCAGCAAGGTCAAGAGGTCCCAAGGTCCCAAGGTGGCTTAGTTCAATATCGACTCCAGGCAATAGAGTTAGAAGTTTTAAAATATACATCTCTGGTGCAAAGGACAGAAGAAAATGATGCACCTGTTTTAAGACAGAATGGGGGCAGGCCGAGACCTTGACTTTCCTCTTCTTAGTGTACCTGCATTTTCGTCCATTGCATAGCACATGATACCTAACTTGGGTGAGTTAAGCTCTGACTTACATCCCTTTAAAGCAAATGGCAGTCTCTCATTTTTATTAACAGAATTCCTAAACAGGCTTTTCAGCAACATGAATATTTCTTAATTCATATAAAACCTTTCTATTACCATGAATACCATCCTTGAGTTTATTTTTGGTAGTATACAAATGTTTATTGTTAGAATCCTGGAACTCACCTAGGTCCTCATCTTCACTAAATATTTAGGAAAAATGTGGCATATAATTAAAACATCATTACTACTGTACCACCAGTTAGGAACATGAAGCATTCTGTAATATTTCACTAAAATGCCTTGGGAATTCTGGATTGGTATTACATTTTTTTTTCTTCATTTTGTTTCACTGCATTTTTGCTTTCTTATTTTATTTATTCCAATATTATTATTTGTTTGTTTATTCTTCTTCATCTATTATATCCAACCACAGTTTTTCCACCCTCCACTTCTCCAGTCCTTCTCTCCTCTTTTTCTCAACCCCAGAGCTACTCATCCCTTCTTTCGTTTTAGAAAAGAGAATGCCTATCATAGATATTAAGCAAATTTGGCATAACAAGTTAAAATAAGACTATTTTATATGGGACAAACCTTCATATCAAAGTTATGAAAGATAATCCAGTAAGAAGAAAAGGGTCCTAAATTTTGGCAAAAAAGTTAGAGACAACTTTTACTTCCACTGTTAAGAATCCTACAAGATCACCAAGCTACAAACCCATGATATATATGCAGAGGGCTTAGGTCAGACCAATACAAGATGTATGATTGTCATTTCAGTCTCTGTGAGCTACTATGAGCTTCCTTAGTTGATTCTGTGGGCTATGTTCTTGTGGTATCCTTGACCCCTCTGGCTCGAACAAATCTTCCTTTTCTTTTCTTTTTCTTTTTCTTTTTTTTGTTTGGAGGGGGGTGGGGGATGGTTTCCTTGAGCTCTGGCTAATGCTTGGTTGTCAGTTTTTGCATCTGCTCCCATCAGGTGCTGGATAATAATTTTGTAGTGTCACATGCCTTTATTCCCAGCACTCAGGAGGTAGGTGGATCTCTTGAGTTGAAGGCTTTCCTGGTTAACAGAGATCTTTTTATTTTATTTTAAAAAATATTTGTTTAATTGTTGAGTGGGTAATATTATTGCAATCATTCTGAAATTTTAATAGATTTTTATTTTTAAGCAATATCTAAAAGTATAGAATATACATATTAATGGAGTGTCATCTGATATTTTAATATATGTATATACTGTGTGGTGCTTTAACCGCTCAAAACATTTTAATCTTAATACATCCTTGTCTTTTTTTGATATGCAGTAAATATTTGGTATTTATATTTATGGTGGCTGGTTGAATATCTGAGAGAACTAATGGAATCCTTAAGAATTTCTGTCCTATGTATGGAGCTTATCCCTAAAACTACCAACTTAAATAAAACTCAGGTGTTTTCCAACAACTATGCTTTGTCTCTTCAAACATTTTAGAGCTCCAGCTGGACTTTGCAATGATGACATCATGCCTTCTACAACTTTTACCACTATCCTGGCTAATATGTCCTCTGATGTCCACCTTCTTCTTTTGACTTTTCTCTGGATTCTTCCCAAGAATTTAAGGTAAGCTCTATTTATAACACAGTCTCACTTTAATATGATATGTTAATACTTTGGCACCTACTATATCCACAATTATCCAAGAATTTCTTGACAAATGTCCTGTGAGGATGTCAAACATTACTTTTCATGATAAGTCTAGCTTTCTCTTTGAAAATCCATACAAATATTAGTAATACACACAAATACACACACACACACTGTAGGTAAAAAGACAAACAATATGAAAGAAGATACTGATTTTAATTGGCACAGCACATTCAGTCATTACAAGTGAAAATGATTTCAAAAAACTCATAAATTTGTATCATTTCAAAGAGAATATCAACAATCTTTTAATAAAGTTATAGAATTGATATAAAATCCATATAGAAAGATAAGCACTCAGATTTGGTAAGAAAATATAGAAAATAAAGATCTGTTAAAGAGAATTAGCTTCCACAGAGAGTAAAGCTGATCTGAAAGCTTTGATATGAAAACAACCTATTTCTCACAAGTGTATAGGGATCACAATGGGACAGAATTGGCTAAGATGAATGGTGTGGAAATAGGTAGGCCTATTCCTAAGATCTAACATATAATTAATATACCAATTCTAATTCATGAATCAAGTGTGTTTAATGTGAATAATTGCATATTTGTTTGAAATTAAATAATATTATACCTCATCCTTTAACTCTACCAATGTCAAAATGGGAAACCACAAATTTTGAAGCAAAATGAAACTACTTTCTATAGTTTGTATTTGGGGACCAACTGTACATGATTCAGAGTATTGTTTCAATAAAAGTAAAGTTTGATATATTTTACCACACAAAGTTAAAAGAAAAACTGCATTCACTGAAAAAGTTTTATTATTAACCATTAAAGATAAATGCAAAAGTAGGAAAATAATGTTTATAATGTGTCAAAGAGAAGGTTTTATGTCTTTAATATAAAAATATTTAAAAATTGAAAAATTATAAATACCAGAGAAAGTGAGACAATAATGCAAAAAAGGAAGAACTAGATGTGAGCAGTTTAGCAGGCATATATTAAAATAAACTTAAAATTTATAAGATTTTCCAATGCAAATTAAAACTAAATTGAGATATCATTTCTCACCCACTTTTTGGCAAAAATTTAAAAGTTATTACAACTTGGGGAAAGAGATTTGGCAATATCTTACAAAACTATAGATGAATTTTTATTTTCCCCCAGAAACTGCTCTTTGAGGAATTCTCACTGAAGTTAGACTCCCAACAATACAAAATTAATATGCAAACATTTCAACATCACTTATAGTTGCTAAATATTGCAGTCTTATGCATGCAGATGAAGGAGGTAAGAGTAACTGAATAATCTATGATATATTTGTGTAGTTTTATTGAAGAGCTATGAAGTGTAAAAGAAGTTTTAGTATATAAACTTCAAATATATAAAGTTAAAAGCAATTGATAAAAAATCGAATAAATGTATCAATACGACCTATATAATGTATATGTTGTATATTTTGACAAATATACATTTGTGCTTATATAAGAAAATGGAGGATGAAAAATAGAAAGCAATGTTGATAACTTTCAAAAGCTCAGAAGATGAGTGAAAAGATAGGGTAAGACTGGCATTAAATGTTATAAAATAGGAGTAGTTATGAAAAGCCATACCTATCCCTTTTGATTTACAGGAATGTGTGATGTGCCAAAGGGAAATAAAAACTCTATAAAACCATAGTAATCACCACAGAAATATTTTTGAACTTGTGTCTTGTCTGATGAGGTTGAAGACAATTTGTAAAGCATACATCTTTTGAAGCGTTAAGGTAAAATGAACTGAAGTAGGTCAGTGGGAAACGAGAATTCTGAATCCCCTATAGAAAGGAACAAAGATAATTATTTTTACACAAAATCTTGCTTTTTGGAAGAGGAAAGATAATATAGAGAGATGAGGAGTCCAGTGTCTCTCTCTCTTCCACTCTCTCTGTTCTTGTGCATTTGCATCTATTTGGGGAAAAGGAGAAAATCACTTTTCTATTCACAATATCCCAAACATTATTTTTTAATCTGTGTAAATCATCTTTTTCCTACTGTAGTAATATGTAGTCATAATGTTCAAGGATATTAGGGGTAGGATAATAATAAAATTTTAAAATATTTGTAAATTTACACCCAGAATCAAAGTTTGTAGAAGCTAAGATGTAGAACAAATACCATGTTTACCATGACATGAATGATAAAGATATCATGGCCTAACTGCACTTTGAAATTGCCTTCTGCCTTTAAAAAGATACAACCTTATGACCTACTATGTAAAATGGATGTGTGTTGAGAATACTGTGTTAAGTAGGTTAAGTAGAAAGAGCCATAAACAAAGGGATAAGTATTGAATGATATCATTGAGGTACTTCTTCAAAATCAGAGGCATAAAATAGAATGATGATGATGGTCTTAATGAATTGACACAGGAAAGAAGTAGAAATATATTTTTCATTTTACAAAATGAAATGGGCTTGGAGAGGGATGGTGGCTATAGTTCTTGATTCCACTGAACTATACATTCCAAATGGTTGCTACTAAAGTATTATATTATGTATATTTTATTATAATGTAAAATAATTTGAGAAAAATGATTAGCATGAAGTGATGGATAATCTTGCTTTTTCAACTTTTCCATTTACAATTATTAAGGAAATGAAGATTCTGTGTGCCTATGAAGACATCTCCAGAAATGTTTACCTGAGTAAGGAAGAACCAGTGTGAATGTTATTGTGCCTCACCACAGACTCACATCCCAAACTCACATCAAATATATATATAATCAGAATTGAACTCTCTTGCTTACTGACGATGAATGCAATGTTGCTAGCTGCCTTTTTATTCTGTAGCTTGACCTCATCTTCTCCAACATAAAACCCTTTCCAAAACCATGAGCCAAATAAATCCTCTTTCTTGTTTCTTCATTTAGAGAATCAAGAACAGTTACACATATGTGCTTTGCTTTGTTTTTTCTTTCAGTATGTGGATAGTCTTTCCCAAACCATTGATAACACAAGCATTGGTGGGATAAATATTTCTCATACAATATTTTAGTGGTTTTATAATTTACTTCCCCAAACTTTTCAATAAGTATTATTAAGTCAAATTTAGAAATGGTGTCTGTTTATTCACATCAAACCAATGGTCAGTGGACAAAGTTGAATGACATGATCCATTTTCATAGGAGAATCAGGAGTGCTGTGGCGTATGTACCAGAATTCAATTGCTGTCATCCAGCATTATGGGAACTCTTGCTTTATCTTGGTGTAGGCAAGGTAGAAAATCAAATTTCATTTGTTAATAGAATACCAAGGTTATTCACATTTTGAAAATTTAGCATATCATTTTGCCCTTTGGGACAATTTTGATGTTTACATTTTTTAGAGATAATTTCTCAGATTTATGAAATAAAATGAGACATTGCTCTCCCTCACACACATATGCCTTTTCTCTGTCATTTTATTCCTTTGTATGGCTTTAAATATATAGTTTTGATATATAAAATAAAGCATGTGTTGATTTGAACTCTATGATTATGTTATATTAAATTTAATTTAGATTTAACCACCAAATGTTAGCTTGAAATAGCACTTAACGCTTTTCAGATGATTTCCTGAGCCCCCAATTTCAGGTAAGTAACATTATTTTTTGCCATTGTTTCAAGAGCCTGTCTTCATATTTACTGTTTACTTGATGTTCATTCATTTAATCCTCTTCTCTGAGTTTCTGAGCAAATTCACTTCTCAATTTCTGTTCTTACAGTGAAAACCCATTATCCTTTTCTAGTAAAGATTTTCAGTGAACCACATGCTTAACACTTGGAGTATATGTGCAGTAACAAGAGCTGAAATACATTGCATTATTCAACTCTACTCTCATGTACAGGAAGATATAATACAGCAGCCACACAGAACACAAATATGAGGTTAGTGATATTGTATTTTAGTTGATAGATATGATTCGCCAATTCAGTTCATGAGGATATTGTGTAAAATACAGTTCCTAATGAGGTGTTTAACAAGAGATTTTTATATTACAAGAATGTGAAGTGGCCTTTGTTTTTTTCATCCTAAGTATACTATTAGAGACTCTGATACAGTCTCCATTTTTTAAAAAATAAACTACATTTTTATTAGATGGTTTATCCTGAGCAGAAAGTAGTGTGTCCTGAGACTGTTTAAATTAGCCTGGGCCGTGATGTTTCATAAACTTGTATCACAATACTTTTAATATGTAGTATGCTCAGGAGGGTATAATCCCATTGTAAATTAAAAAAAATCAATAATGAGGATTGAGGATGTCTTCTGGGAGCTTTTCTAAATGAGATGACAGTTACAATTTATGTTGATAGCTATGTTAAGTGTTAAAAACATAATTTAAATTATATTCTAAACACTGAGAAATATCTTCAAATTTCAATGTTTAAATTACCAATGTAGATTGATATGGGGATGCTTTTTAAAAATACAGAAGATTCACCAAACTTATACAAGAATAATTTAAAAAATTATTAAGAAACACCTGGGACTGACTCTTTGGATCCCACTCCCCCTAGTGGAACACCTGACTCAGTCTTGAGATTGGGAGGAGAAAACTGGATCTGTCAAGAGTGGAGGCTGAACTAAGCAATATTGGGTCAGTGGGACCTTGGGACTGCCAGCCCCCTGTCCAGGGAGGGGATGGGGTGTTGTGGAGAAAAGAGAATGACTTGATGTGGTGGGAGGGTGAAGGGACCTTGAATAAGGACAGACGAGGATAGAAAGTGTGACTTCTTTGTTCATAATAATAAAATAAAATAAAAAGGCTATAAAACAATCTATTTGAGATGGTAAAAATTATAGAAAAATATAATTTAAGCTGCCATTAAAATTTTGTTTTGAAAATAAAAAAAATAAAAATAAAAATTAAGCTAATTTCAATTGTGTGGATTGATAAAGAAAATACAGCATTGTTTGCAAGAATCAATACATTAAAAATTCTTTTGTGATCAACAGATAATCTGTCCATATTACTCAATAATTTTCTTTATTTTCAAAGATTAGTGAGAAAAAGATGTTGTAAACAATCTTATGCAAAAATAAAAATCAACTTCAGAATTTAAGGGACAGAAGAACCTGAAACAATAATGCATTTATACTTAGACTTGAAATTTTCAAAATTAATAGCAGACAACAATATCATACAAATCTAAGCACTTTCACCCTTTACTCATTCTGTTCTGAAAAGAGTCATGACTTATGCTTCCTACATGATGCTTTTCTCAAGCATCAAGGCCTTATAGGGTATGAAGCTCCAGAAGATATATCAGGAAACAACGTGGTGTGTGTGTGTGTGTGTGTGTGTGTGTGTGTGTGTATGTGTGTGTGTGTCTATCTCTATATTTATATATCTCCATCTTTATATCTAACTATCATGCCAATTTTATCATGGGACAAAGTATTTTCTAGAAGCGCCCTCATAAGAATTATTCCTATGTTTTATGGAATGTTGTCTCACAAACTCCATATAGTCAATATACTTCAGTAGGGTGTATATTTGCTTGTGTTATTTATATCCTATAAGTATCTCATGTATGCAAACAAAATTTGCAGAGTATTACACATAATTTGAAAATTAGCAAACACAGAAAGATGGACTAAAATGACTCGAAATGAAGAGGAAAATCAGCCAATAAGACACATTCAAAATGACAGGAAAACATGAAGCTTATCTTACTGAGTCATTGCACATAGACAGTAACTATTATCTATTTGATTACTATAAGAACATTTCTTAATTTTAAGAAACTAAAGATTTTACTGTTAAGTGCACTCATAAGGAACATAGAAAATTCCAGTCATATATCAAGGACTGAAACCACAGTGTCTGAGACAGAAAATTAATAGTACCCCATGAATAGCAAATAAAATGATAAAGAGATTGCTATGACTAAATGGGGACTTCATGTTGCATCTTTGCTCTAGGACTAACTCTCCTATTATGCCATTTATGTTTCTCTACTGTATTTTCCTGGTTCTGTGAAGAATGCCATTGAAGTTCTAGTGGGGAGGTTATTGAGTCAGTACATTGCTTTCAGTAATGTAGTCATTTAAAAATACTAATTTTGCAAACCCCAGGACATGGAATCTCTACTGTTATCTATGATTTTCTTTAGTTTTTCTTTTCTATATCTTAACATTATAGATATATTTTACTTTGGGTTTCATTCTAAACACTGTTGAACTGTCATACTGTCATTTATAGATATTTTTCCTAATTTATTTCTCCCTGACTTCATTTTTATTATGCTTGAAAATTATCATATTTTTATATTTAATTTGAGTTCTGCCACTTCACTGAAATTATCGGTTACATTTAAAACATTTCTAATAAAACTTATAGAGTCTTTTAGTTTTATTTCTTGTTTTCCTACTTTAGTCTGTTTTTTGTTGTGTAATATAGCTCTAGCTAAGCCTGGGACTCAAATGTTGAGCAAGAATAAAGAGAATGCACATTGTTATTCATTCTTGATTTTAGAGTAAATGGTCTTATTTGTTCTTCATTTAGTGCAATGTTAGCAATAACATTGTTAGTAACAACTCTTAATTTCTCTATGACTTTTATTATGAAATATGCTCAACTTCATCTTTTCCATATCTATGGTGATTATTATGTGATTTATGATCTTTAGTTTAATTACATGGTATATTATATTTACAGATTTGTGTTTGTTTAAGCCAACATATTGCTAGGATAAATTTTATTTGGTTATAATTTAAGGTATATGGGTTCTTGAATTTTGTTTTCAAGTATGTCATTGGAATTTTTACATCAATTTTCATCAATAAAATTTGTTTTGTACTATTTTTATTGTAATGTCATTATTTGGTTTTGGTAATCCATTTTGTGTAGTTAGACTTTTCTGCCACCAGCTCCAAATAATGATTATGAAGACATATTAATTATGAAAGCTTGGCCTTTATCTTAGACTCATTCAAACTACCTCTGATGACTTTAATTAATCTGATTTTATTAATTTAAGTATTGTCACATGACTTTTACACTTCTTTCATTCTGTATGTCTAACTTGCTCTGAGTTTAGCTGGGTCTCTCAGACTCTGTTCTTTCCAGAGTGTCTCTCTCCAGAGAAATATTGCCTATAGTCTTCTGCTTACCTATGGCCATTCAGCTTTTTTGGTGCCAGCTGATGAATCACAGGGCTAGCTAAGGGCCGACACTCAGATATAGATTTAACAGAAAACAGAAAAACAAACCAAGAGATACTCTGTGTTTGAAAATCACAAAGACCCCAAATTTATCTCTGAAAGCACTTATATACATTTTCAAGCCAGGATTCAACATATAGTACAAATATTCAAACATTATTTTGAGAAAACCTCATTCTGTCCTCAAGTCAGTCTGCAGGGAACTTCATTATTACATGATGTGCCTCCAGCTAGCTCAGCCAGTAAGATAATGATTTCTTTCTCAGGACTAATCAGACTAGTCCCATGGTCATCATGGCTAAAGCAAGGAACAAGCTAAACTCATTAGAACTCCAGAATAGTTGATTTACCTTGACTCTTTTACTCTGCAAATCAGTATGCGAAACTGAGTCAGTCACTATATGAGATGCCACAATTCCCTGTTCTTTATTTTTTAAAACTATTATAAAGTCTCTCAGATGACTTTACCTGTCTTAGATTGTTCCTTGTAACACTCCAGTTTTACCCACTATGGGAACACAAATTCTATCATTCATATTTTGTTCTAGGTTGAATGGAGGCAAAGAAAACTTACCTGTCATTGACTATCCAGCCTCTGGTGCCATGAATCAGGGGAATGTGTGGAGTTTTATTCTATGATTTTATAAGCCCAATTTCTGTAACAGGTCATAATCAGCTTGAGCGCTTTAGGCAAACAGATCATGCTTAGAAGAACACATGCTCCAATAATAGCAACACTACTTAGGATGGAAGGAAATGATGACCATGTTGTGTGGTGGAAATGTTTTTTGTATGATGTAAATAAAGTAACTGCTTTGGCCTATGTAGAGCACTGTACAAGTGGGTGGAAAATCAGAGGATAGGCAGGTAGGAGTAGGGTGGAGTATAGTCAGTCTCTATCTAGATTACTAAAACAGAGCCAAAAGTGGCTTTCTAAATTACATATTTAAATTGATTTATGGTAGAGAGACAACATGGTGTTCAAGCAAAAATTTAAAAATGACACCTACGAGGCACACCGCTTAAACTTATACGTTTCACAAAAGGCTTGACATAAGTGTGATTGATTTAAAGTTTCTGCTTATACTACACAACAACAACAACAAAAAAAAACAGAGTCAAAAACAGTTTTTCTGATAACAGCATTTCCTGAGTCCACTCTGTTTGCTGACAACAAAAAATATACAGAGGGCTCCTCCGCCATATTAAAAGGCTGCCAAAAGGGGCAGAGTCAAAAATTAAAATAAGTAGGCATTTTAAAAGCTCTTTAGGTTAAAAAATGATTAAAAATTCTCAATAAAACAGATTCAGACACACAAAACCTCTAAACAAGATACAATATATATAAAATACACATAAGCTTCAAAAAAATAAAAAAAAACCCTTTAAAAAAATAAAAAATAAAAAGGCCACATAGAGATGACAGATAAGGTCTGCAGAGTGAGTCCCAGCAAACTCCGTAGCAGGCACAGATAAAGTCTGCCTGTCACCATACCCACAGCTGCTGCTGAGGGAATTTGCATGACTACCCACCTCAACTTCCAACTGAGTGAACAGATAACTTCTGGGGTCTCTGAAGGGCAGATTCAGACCCTGACCAGAGAGGTGACAGAAGGCACACAAGCCCGAGTGCCACAAACGACCAGGAGCCATCTAATCGTGAACCACTGAAGCTATGGGCAAACATCAGTGGAAAAAAATTACATAATAATACAAAGAACAACACGGTAACTCCAGAAGAGAGTGGGGATCTTACAAATACAAGAACTGAACTGAGCAATAAAGAGGAAACAGAAGGAAGCAACACCAAAAATTCCTTTTTGATGATCATCAAAGAAGATATGAAAAATAGCCTTAAAGAAATAGAAGAAAATGCAAACAAAAAATTGGAAGAGATGAACAAATCAATGAAAGAAACATGACAGAAACTAAAAGCTGAAATGGAAGCAATATAAAAGGCACAAAATGAGGCAAAGATGGAAACAGAAAATCTGAAGAAAAAAGCTGGAACCACAGATACAAGCATAACAAACAGAGTTCAAGAGATGGAAGATAGAATCTCTGAAGTGGAAGACTCAGTAGCTCAAATAGATATATCAGTCAAAGAAAATAGTAAAACTAAAAAAGCCATAACTCAAAATGTTCAAGAAATCTGAGACACCATGAAAAGACCTAATTTGAGAATAATAGGAATAGAAGAAGGAGAAGAATACCAGCTCAAAGGCACAGATACTGTTTTCAATAAAATCATAGAAGAAAACTTCTCTAACCTGAAGAAGGAAATGCCTATAAAGATACAAGAAGCTTACAGAACACCAAATAGATACGACCCCCCAAAAAAGTCAGCGTGCCACATTATAATCAAGCCACAAAATATACAGAACAAAGAAAAAATTTTAGGAGCGGCAAAAGAAAAGGGCCAACTCACATATAAAGGCAGACCCATCAGAATAACGCCTGACTATTCAATGGAAACGATGAACGCTAGAAGGGTTGGTCAGAATTTATACAGACACTGAAACAGCATGGCTGCCAAACTAGAATACTATACCCTGCAAAATTATCAGTCACCATAGATGGAGTAAACAAGGTATTTCAGGACAAATTCAGACTGAAAGAATATCTATCTACCAATCCAGCACTACAGAGAGTATTAGAGGGAAAACTACAACCTAAGGACCAGAGATACACCCACAAAATCACAAACAACCAATAATTCCACAGAAGAATACCCTAGAGAAAGGAAATAGAAACAAGTTACCACCAAAAATGGCAGGAAATATGAATCAATGGTCACTAATTTCCCTTAATATCAATGGTCTCAACTCTCCTATAAAACGTCAGACACTAACAAGATGGATACAACAACAGAAGTCATCCTTCTGTTGCCTACAAGAAACACACCTCAACTGCAAAGACAGACACAGGCTTAGAATAAAGGGTTGGGAAAAAATTTTCCAGTCAAATGGTCCTAAGAAACAAGCAGGGGTTGCAATCCTAATATCTAACAAAGTAGACTTTAAGCTAAAAGCAATTAGAAGGGACCAAGATGGTCACTACTTATTCATCACAGGAAAAATTGGTCAAGAGGAGATTTCAATCTTAAATATTTATGCCCCTAATATAAGGGCACCTACTTATGTAAAAGAAACACAGCTAAAGCTCAAATCCCACATCAATTCTTACACCCTAATAGTGGGAGACTTCAATACCCCACTTTCAACTCTAGATAGATCAACCAGACAGAGTCTCAACAGAGAAATAAGGTGTCTGAACGAGGTTATGATGCAAATGGATTCAATAGATATCTACAGAACCTTCCACCCAAAAGCAAAGGAATATACATATTTCTCAGCTCCTCATGGAACTTTCTCCAAAATTGACCACATAATTGGTCATAAAGCAAATAACAACAGATACAAAAAAATGGAAATAATCCCTTGTAACATATCGGACCACCAGGGCCTAAAGTTAGAGTTCAACAACATCAAAACCCAAAGAAAGCCTACCAACTCATGGAAACTAAACATCACTCAGCTAACCATCTCTGGGTTAAGGAAGAAATGAAGAAAGAAAATAAAGTCTTCCTAGAATTCAATGAAAATGAATCTACAATGTATCCAATCTTGTGGAACATAATGAAAGCATCCTTAAGAGGAAAATTCATAGTGCTAGACGCCTATATGAAAAACCTAGAGAAATCCCACACTAGAGACCTAACAGTGCAGCTGAAAGCCTTAGAACAATTAGAAACAAACTCACCTAGAAGGAGTAGATGGCAGAATAATCAAACTTAGAGCTGGAATCAATACAATTGAAACAATAAGAACAATACAAAGAATCAATGAATCTAAGAGTTGGTTCTTTGAGAAAGTTAACAAGATAGATAAGTCCTTAGCCAAACTAATCAAAAAACAGAGAGAGAGTGTTCAAATCAACAAAATCAGAAACGAAAAAGGGGACATAACGGACCCCCAGAAATACAGAGAATTATTAGATCATATTTTGAAAATCTGTATTCCACAAAAATGGAAAACCTAGAAGAAATGGACAGCTTTCTGGACAGGTACCATCTACCAAAATTAAATGAAGATCAGATTAATTACTTAAACAGGCCTATAACCCTTAAGGAAATTGAAGCTGCCATTAAAAACCTCCCCAAAAATAAAAGACCTGGCTCAGATGGTTTCAGTGCCAAATTCTACCAGACATTAAAAGAAGAATTACTACCATTACTCCTCAAACTATTTCACACAGTAGAAACTGAAGGAATATTGCTAAATTCCTTTTATGAGGCCACAATCACACTAATACCCAAGCCACTCAAAGACACAACAAAGAAGGAGAATTACAGACCAATTTCCCTTATGAATATTGATGGGAAAATTCTCAACAAAATTTTTGCAAACCATATACAACAATGTATAAAAGATATCATCCACCACGACCAAGTTGGCTTTATCCCAGAAATGCATGGCAGGTTTAACCCTGTAAATGTTATCAATCATATAAACAAACTAAGGAATAAAACAACATGATCATATCCTTAGATGCGGAAAAAACCTTTGACAAAATCCAACACTCCTTTAGGATTAAAGTCCTGGAGAAATCAGGAATGTAGGGAAAATACCTAAATATAATAAAGGCGATTTACAAGAAGCCGACAGCCAGTATCCAACTTAATGGAGAACAACTCAAAGCAATCCCACTAAAGTCAGGAACTATACAAGGATGTCCTCTCTCCCCTTATCTATTCAATATAGTTCTCAAAATTTTAGCAAAAGCAATAAGGGAACAAAAAGAGATTAAGGGCAAACAAATTGGAAAAGAAGAATTGAAGCTATCTCTATTTCCAGATGATATGATTGTATACATAAGTGACCCACAAAATTCTTCCAAGGAATTGCTACAGCTGATAAACACCTTCAGCAATGTAGCAGGATATAAGATTAACTCAAAGAAATCAGTAGCCCTGCTATACACTAAATATAGAAGAGCTAAAAAAGAAATAAGGGAAACATTACCCTTCATAATAGCTGCAAATAGTATTAAATACCTTGGAGTATCTATAACCAAAGAAATAACAGACCTATTTGACAAAAATTTTAAATCACTGAAGAAAGAAATTGAAGAGGATATCAGAAAATGGATAGCTCTCCCATGTTTCTGAATTGGTAGGATTAACATAGTAAAAGTGGCAATTCTACCAAAGGCAATCTGCAGATTCAATGCACTGCTCATCAAAATCCCAACACAATATTTTTTGGACCTTGAAAGAACAATACTGAATTTCATTTGGAATAGCACGAAAGCCAGGATTGCCAAAACAATTTTACTCAACAAAAGAATCTCAGGAGGTATCACCATCCCTGACGTCAAGCTATACTATAGAGCTACAGTAATAAAAACAACCTGGTACTGGCATAAAAACAGACTTGTGGACCAATGGAATAGAATTGAGGATCCGTATATTAACCCAAAAACTATGAACACCTGATCTTTGACAAAGAGGCCCAAAACATTCAATGGAAAAAAGAGAGTATATTTAACAAATGGTGTTGGCATAGATGGATGGAAGTGTGTAGAAAAATGCAAATAGATCCGAGCCTCTCACCCTGCACAAAACTCAAATCCAAGTGGATCAAAGACCTCAACTTAAACCCAGCCACTTTGAACTTGATAGAAAAGAAAGTGGGAAATACACTTCTACGAGTTGGCACAGGCGACCACTTCCTAAATATAACACCAGTGGCGCAGACACTAAGAGTAACAATCAATAAGTGTGATCTCCTGAAGCTAGGAAGCTTCTGCAAAGCCAAGAACAATGTCAATAGGACAAAACGATATCCTACAGAATGGGGAAAGATTTTCACCAACCCTACAAGTGATAGAGGACTGATCTCTAAGATATATAAAGAGCTCAAGAATCTAGAGCCCAAAACCTTGAGTAACCCAATCAAAAAATGGGGTACAGATCTAAAAAGGGAATTCTCAGCAGAGGAACTACGAATGACTGAAAGGCACCTGAAAAAGTGCTCTTCATCTTTAGCCATCAGAGAAATGCAAATCAAAACAACTTTGAGATACCACCTAACACCTGTTAGACTGGCTAAGATAAAAGAAAGGCACAGATGACAGCCTATGTTGGAGAGGATGTGGAACAATTGGAACACTCCTCCATTGTTGGTGGGAGTGTAAGCTTGTTCAGCCACTTTGGAATACAATATGGAGGTTTCTCAGAAAATTGAGAATCAATCTCCCTAAGGACCCAGCAATACCACTTCTGGGTGTATACCCTAAAAAGGCACATTCACACTCCTAAGGTATTAGCTCAACTATGGTCATAGCAGCATTATTTGTAATAGCAGGAACCTGGAAACAACCTAGATGTCCTTTAACTGAAGAATGAATTAACAAACTGTGGTAAATCTACACAATGGAATACTACTCAGCAGTAAGAAAAAATGTTATCCTAAAATTCGCAGGCAAATGGATGGATTTGGAGAATATCCTCCTGAGCAAGGTATCACAATATCAGAAAGATAAGCAGGGGATGTACTCACTCATTAGTGGTCTCTAAACAAACAAACAAGTAAAAAAAGCCAAGCATGCCCAAGCTAGAAACCACATCCACTGAACAGCTTGGGATCAGAAACACCCTGGAATGACCCTTTGAACCCCACTCCAAATATAGGAACACCTGACTCACTCTTGAGGGAGGGGGGGCAAAACTGGATTTTGCCAGGATTGGAGACTGATCCAAGCATTATTGGTTCAGTGGGACCATAGGACTGCCTGCTCCCTGACCAGGGAGGGGATGGGGAGTTGCAGAGAAGAAAAATGACCTGATGTGGTGGGAGGGGGAAGGGATCTT
This sequence comes from Sigmodon hispidus, assembly GCA_004025045.1. NCBI lineage: Eukaryota > Metazoa > Chordata > Mammalia > Rodentia > Cricetidae > Sigmodon > Sigmodon hispidus. The sequence continues at coordinate 154,404 of PVIH01003611.1, forward strand.
GAATAAGGATATACAGGGATGGAAAAAAGATTTAGTGGGAATGCTGAACACAAAGTAAATATATGTGTAGCAATCTTATTTGCATTATCACCCTTGATAAGTCATGCTTATGATTTTTATCTTTTTTACAGTTATTATTAACTTTTCAGCATTTTAAATTCATTTTACTTTTTTTTTTGATAAATACAAAATAAATAAAGAAGAAAAAAAGATGACAGATAAACAAAAAATCTAAATTATGGTTATTTTGTTTTCTTTTAATTTTTTAACTTTTAATAAGCTAACTACAATAAAACAATTGATTGCTAAGGCTGCTAAGTTAAACAAATACATATACTTTAAAGTTATTTTGACTTTAAAATCTATTTATAAAAGTATATTACTTAAAAAAAGAGTTTCTGCTTTTGTCTCCACAAAAGATCAATACCTGTAAATTGATTCCAGGCAAATATAGTTTCACTTGCCAAGGCCATCTAAACATTCTCAGCGTCTAAGATACAAATTGAGACAATCCAGCCTCAAGGTCCCATGAGATCAACAATGCCCTTTAACAGCAAAAAAAAAAAAATAATAAAAAAAATACACGCCAATTTCTCCAAAATATTACTTATTGTTCATTTTCATTACAAATAGTTAATGATCATAGTCAATCTCTTATAAAAAAAGGAGGATATGATATAAAAATGATTAAAAAACAAGTAGATTTTAATTTATTGATATAAACTTAAAGTCAATTTTGTTATGCTATATATATTTTTCTACACTTGGTTACGAAATGATGCTGATATAGCTCATTTAAAATTATAATGTGTAATTAAAAATGCAGCTTATTAGTCATTTATAATAACCAAACTTATAGTCATGTTAATTATGTTTTTATAAGTATACAAAGATATATTTCAATTAAATAGATAGTCTTCAAACACTCCAAAGACATACAAAATATGGCATTTAAAATATTTTAAAAACTTAAACTTTTCTATACGGTGAGATATGTCTGCTCCTGGCAACACCAATATATTCCAGAAAAATGATGGGCATTGTAGAAACTTCATGTGGAATTTACTTTGTAGCAACTGTTAGCCACTAGAAAGAAACTGTTCTGTTATTGACTGCTTGATAGTATGCTGTATAAACTGGACATGCAGGTTCCATAGGAAAGTGACCTCTGAATATTGGCAGAACAGGCCGAGATGGTCCTTCAGGTTCCTGCTTTACAGAAAAAAATTACCAGGCATTCTTCAAGACACAAGGAGAAGCAACTGATACACTGTGTCAGATTTCCCACATCACTAAAAGGTATGCCAGAGACTTGGGCCATAAAGGCTAAAGATAGATGCCCCAACATTACAAAGAAACTTTGGGTGACTGTCCAGGCAGACAGGTGTCATCTTTGTCATTTTCTAGACTTTAAAAATTACTTGCACTTCCTGTTTATTTGCATAATAATATATCCTTCTGTGGTCTTTGATGTGGTTGAAGGTTTACTAATTAGGTATAGTTCTTTTTGGTTTAAAAGATATATTAGATATGAAACTTTATACTCACCATGATAAGGTAGATAATAAAATATTCTCTTTAATTTTGTAAATACATATAGACTAGATATTGTGACTGTAATTCCTGCTTGAGAGCTGTTCTGTTGTAATTTGCTATATGGAAATTAAAACCTTCCTTTTTAATTAGATAGAAAAGGGGAAATGTGGTAGAAATGTTCTGTGTATGATGTAAATAAAGTAATTGGTTTGGCCTATGTAGAGCACCATAGAAGTGGGTGGAAAATCAGAAGATAGGCAGGTAGGAGAAGGGTGATGTTATTCAGTCTCCATCTGACCCCCGAAGAAGAATCATGTAAGGAACATAGGTGAGCTGTGGGCTGAGCCACTTGACAGACAGATTAATAGAAATGGGTTGAATTAAGATGAAAGAGATACCTAGTAATGTGCTTAAGATATAGGCCAAACAATATAACATATATTATCGCGGAATAAACCCGCCACCAATTGCTATGTTTTAAATAAGATTTATTTTGTTAGAATCACGAGCAAAAGAGCCAGCCACTGCCGTACGGAGCCGCCGCGTGCTGGAGCCGGAAGGTCCGCCTCTCCTTCCGCCGCCGCTGCCGCTGCCGCCGCCGCCCGGGAAGCAATGCCTCTCCCGTTTTCCGGGATTTCTGCTACATCTCCCCATTTTGTCTAAATAGGAAAGTTCTAAACTAGGTATAAAACTACATACTACAGGGATTACCATAAGACAGTGTGAGGGAAAGAGGAAGGAACTAACATAAGTGAGGTCAGACAACCGCTAGCAAACAACTACAAAGTGCAATTTAATATCTAAAATGTTGATATAAAAAAAATGTACAGGGATTGTTTTAAGGCTGTTTATCCTAAATAATAGAGTTCTAAGACTCGAGTGTCTTTGCTGGAATGTGAAGTAATAACAACCTCACTATCTAATCTTCAACACCGTCAAGACCTGAGAAGGAAAATATATACCTAAAGTTGGAAGCATGAAGTAACTTCCAGAATATAGGAGAAGACAACAACAGTTAACTACCTGGACAGTCATCCACCCCTTCTCTGTGTAACGGGAGCATCCATACTTGTGGCTACTGGCCTATGATATCTGACAAGTCTCCATAGAAGCAGGGTATTTTTGGTAGGACTGTCTTATCCTGGCTAGGCCGGCTTCGGCAGTTCCTATCCCTCATCCTGCAGGTCCATTTCGGACAGTGAGCATGCTGACAGCAGAGGGCGCAAGTGCAGTCCTTTGCCCCTCAGGCCATTATTCGCCAAACTAAACAATCTCTTTGCAAGATGTCTGTGATGCTCAACACCACCTTGAGAAAGGAATGGTGATACCAGGAGTTGTCATGTCTCTCAAGGCCAAATTCGAAATAACAAAATCTTGAATGCCATATTCTCTTGGTCTATGAAGTGGTTGAAGACACCTATC